>PVJI01026232.1:0-19276 GCA_004026765.1 Micronycteris hirsuta
ACATTAAGTTTAAAGTGAAAGGTAACATTCATAATGTTGTCAACTGACGTTTTCTATTTGTTTGTTTGTTTGAAGCTTTTGGAAACATGTCAAAAACATTGATGAAATGTTGGAAACCAGTTGAAACCCAGTAAAATTCAACCCAATAAAATAGGACTACTTTCTCTTCATCCACGTTGGGAATTTTCAAGAAGTGAACTATGACAATATACCAATTTTTACTACCGTTTCTACTCTGGGTATGCCTTCCACATTTCTGTTCTCCAGAGATAATGTTCAGAAGGACTCCGGTGCCTCAGCAGAGAATTTTAGGTCCACGCGTACCTAGAAGTGATGGCAAAATTCTGCATCGTCAAAAGCGTGGTTGGATGTGGAATCAGTTTTTCTTACTGGAGGAATATACGGGATCTGATTATCAATATGTAGGCAAGGTAAGTCTGTATTGAAATGGCAAATATTTACATTTTTTTCCTTGTGTGTTTTATGAAGGATAATTTGAAGGACATGAAAACCACTGTTATAAATTTGATTCAATATTTTAAAAATATTTTATATACAATTTACAGAGAGGGGAAGGGAGGGAGAAGAGTGGGAGAGAAACATCAGTGTGCGGTTGCCTCTTGAGCGCCCCTCATTGTGGACCTGGCCCGCAACCCAGGCCTGTGCCCTAGACGGGGAATCCAACTGGCGACTCTTTGGTTCAGAGGCCAGCACTCAATCCACTGTGCCACAGCAGCTAGGGCATGATTATATCAATATTTCTAAAGCAATTTTTGTTTATGGAATACACATTATAATTTGGAAAACTGTAGAATTAACAAATATAGAATGATAAATATAGGAGTTCATTTACTAGAATTCTGTCCACTAGTTCATGGATTAAAAAAGTATTAAAAATTGCAAATTTAGATTTTGTAGCTAGAAATCAATGACAGTGAGGAAACTATGTCCATGCATATGTATTTTATATATACATATACATATGTGTGTGTGTGTGTGTGTATAGTTTGCATTGCTGTTGACTTTAGTAAAGAAGAAAAGACATGTTTAAAAGTTGTTTAATGTGCTACAGAATGAGAAAGCAAATGTAAGTATATGACCTAAGGCCCCGAAATTTCTTATTTCTAAGAAAACAATTCCTGATGTGAGTGTTATTTATTTTGCTGAAGTCCCACAATGGATACATTTATATAAAGGAAAGATAAATAGGAGGACAGATAGGCAAAAATCATTTATTATAATATGATGTGTACAAAGACAAATCATCACTCTATTTAATTAAAAAAGTTAGCAAAGGAAATTATTTGTGTTCGGGAATGATATAAGAACTGTGACATACAAGTGCTTTAACAATAAATGCTTCTATAAACCAGATTGTATTAATTTTCAATTTTCTTTGTTGGCGCTATCTGAATCTAATTGATGTTATATAATGTCTTAAGAAAGAAGTCACTTTCATAGGTTTATTATTTTTATGGACAGTCTATGAAAATATGTCAAAGAAAGGAGAGAAGTTAACATATCAACAAAAGGAAAACAGATATAATCACATTAACGCTATAAAATGATGATAGATACATTATGTCTTGGTGACTCTTGCATTAACCTAAACTTTAATAGCTTCATTCAAATAATTAAAACTGTGCTAAAAGTTTTTGTGGTAAGAAAAACTATTTTTGGAGGATGGAAATTAATTGATTTTAAAATACTTTGGTATATTTTTTCATGTTTCGATTATTTTGGTCTGTTTTAAGAGTCTAGTAATATGGGAAAAATATCATTAAAAGTTAAATCTCATATTAACTATTAGGAGAAAAAAATGACAGCAATATTATCAGAAAATACACAGGAGCAGGCATCACTGGCTTGAATGACTAAGATCACAGGGTTAAAGTAAATTTTAATAGGCAAGTTTTAGTTTATGAAACCAACCACATGAAAATATAATAATAGAAACCTGAACCGTAGAAACTAGTTTCCTTTGCTTCTTCCTGTACATGGCAGTTATTTGCTTATTTGCATGTGTTTTTCTACATTTAGTCCTTAATTAGGATTTAGTAGATGTTTACAAATTGAATTATCTTTACATTATATACCATCTCATGATATTCAGGCTATTTCTTATGTACTTTCATTTGTTGTCTCTCCAAGAATACCTTGAAATCAAGAACTTTATTGCTCTTTGTCTCTAGCTGTCAGAATAGAGCTTATTATTTAGTTGATTGAATTGACCTGATTTGTATTGAATTGAATTCCCAGAGTCTTCTGATACCACTTGGTTCTTGGTAGGGAAAACTAGTCTAGAGTTTTAAATCATTATGGGCAACTAAAGCTGGTAAATACTTCATGTTTATGCATCTTGATATAGAACTCAAATTGTGTACTTTCTTACTCTGCTTTACAAAAGCAAATCAGAAAACTCCTTAATAATGGCAGGCATAAGGAATTTTTGAAATGTGTTCATCAGTTTTTTTTCTATACAGTATATTAGATTAACAGGAATATATTAGATGCTGTAACTTTAATGTATACAATGTATATATCTAGTTTATATTTCAAGTCCATTTTTATTTCTATCACTTATTTGTCATGACCTTTGAAATAATTATTTTAAACTTTCTCTTGTCTATAGTATAATATATACTTATATTCATATTAAGTATATTGCATCAATAACTTATATAATTAAAAGTCTTATTTTAGATATAAACATAAATTTGTATAAGCTAAAAAGGCAACATAGAATATTTAATATTTTAATAAATATATACCGTAATGAACATAAATTGAGGCTGACATATTTCTTTATATGGTATAAAAAATTTAAAATCCCCTGATAGTCTTTTCAACATTATTTCTACTGAATTTACTACATTCATCCACTTTTTGAGAATTTTCCTTCCAATTTTAGTGTAGGCATGTGCTATAGTAGTTGTAAGGGATTTACTGTCTCAAGGTTAGGTTAGACGTCGGAGTAATGCATGTCCCAATCGCTATACAGGAAGATAGTGATAGACACCCATTGTACTGAGAAATATCTTTTGGGCTCTGAATGGAGCCAGTGGAGAGAATTGCACTGGTGGACTGAGGGCAAGACTGAATGGCATATGCATGAGGGGGAAAACTTTAAAAATACCAAAAAATTAGCCAACCAAATCCTATAAAGAATGAATAATATATAATTTCTCAGATAAAAACTTTCCTTCTTAAAGTGTTAAAGCAAAGGACAAAACCCGCACTTCTCATTGGGTCAAAGCAGAAAGAAAGTTAGGAGAGAGCTATAACAGCCAATCAGAAGACCTAAGATGTAACCTTGTTTCTGCCACTAGTTTTCTGTCAGCAGTTATGTCAGCTATCTGCTCTTGTCCTTCATTTTCTCATCTATGAAATAAAAGTGTATTATTATGTCAGCAGTTTAATATATATATTTTATAAACATATTCATTTATACATATTTAACATATATTACGCATTTAATATATATTCTTAATGTGTTCTTAATATATATTCTTAATATACATCATATGTATAGAGTATATGAGTATGTAAAACCTATTTAGGAAATTATAAGAAATAAAGAGAGAGACACACACAAAGAGAAAGGAAGGCCAGGAGCTGAATTGTCACTCTGCCACAGCTGTTACCAAGACACCAAGCTGACCAGTAATGAACTCAAAGCATTTCTGTGTTCAGCATTCAGTGACCAAAAATCAGTTTATCTAAACTCCGTGAAGTACATTCCAAGGCAATGTTCTAGGCTGCTATTTTTTTGGCAAGATAATCGCAATTTTGCTCTTTAAGAAATTTCTCACTGGATAATACGTGCTCCCCCTTTTTCACTTCCAAAGCAATGGGTTTAAAAGTCGGACTCCAAGTCTTCCACTTTGCCCTGTTCTTTTCATCTTGCAAGTCTTACATAAACATATTCAAAATTCCCAATTTAAGATTTGAGAACCATTATCACTATAAAGTATTTTTAATTAGATTAATGTCTTTTTACATGTACCCTGTAATCACAGGTTCCCATCTCCTGGTTCAGGTGTGCTGGATACATAATTTAAAATTTTTAGGCTTCCAAATATTCAAATAGATAAATATGACATTAAGCTAGATGTTCTTGAGTTTACTTTTACCTGTAACAAATATAAAGCTCTAAGTGAATTATCAATTTTATTTACTACACACAATTTGTCTGCATTTTATATAATTATTTTCAAGGGGAGAAAAGCATGTTAAAAACAGATTTTAAATCAAAACCAGAGATTGAGAAAAATCCCCGAACACCAAAAAATTGATAATATAGTTGGGTCACAATAAACCTGATTCTGAGTTGGCACAATAAATTAATTTTCTCAAGGGAGTAGTCACATAATATATATATTTAAATAACTAAAGGAACTGTCTATATTTTTTGATATAATGAAAACATGCATTGTCCAGAGACATGGAACATATTCATGGGGCCTCCGAGCCATTCAGACCTAATATTATTTCATTGATATCATCCAAATACAGCATACACACAGCACACACCTTCTTAATCTGTTGCTTGTAAATCTTGCAGAGCTCTCAATTGTTCAGTGTTATTGAAAAGTCAAAACCATGTTTAATTATTTAATTTCAGATCCCTTTCGTTGAAGAACTGATGGCTTCCAACAACTGGATCAGTCAAGGTTGCTTTTTATTTTAGCAGGTTAAGAACAGTGTAGGCCTTTATAGCTCTCCTTTACGCACATGATTCCCTGAGCTGCCCTTCTGCCCAGGGCTACATGCCCCCCCATGATGTACATGGCTTTGTTCTTCTATAATTTATGTGTATAACCCAGGATGAAACTCCATGCTCTTTCTTGAGTAGCCAGTCAAAACTTTCTCCCTGTTCCTGAAAAGCTTCTTCTCTTCACAGCTAACTACTTTTGTGTGAACAGGCATCTTGCTCGTTCGTTGACTTTTAAATATTTCATTTTGTACTTTCTGACTCTAAACTGCCCCATTATTGAAAACAATAGAATGAGTCATACATTTTCTGGTTTAGCTCAACACTGTGCCTTTAGTATTGTCATATTTGCCCACATATCCCCGAAAAGAGCATGATGATCTCAGTCAAAATGCTATAGATCAGTGCTTTTGACTGAGGGTGATTTTATCCCCCCAGGGTACATTCATCTATTTATTTCTGGGGACAGTTTTGGTTGTCACAACCTAGGAAGCGGGATGCTGCTGACATCTTTGACAGAGGCCAGGGATGCTGTTATAACTCCTACAATGCACAGGACAGATATATCTATAAAAATCATCTGGTTCTAAATGTCAATAGTGCAAAGATTGAAAAACCCTGCCCTAAATCTCCTGAGTTTGCTAGTGCCTTCTTCATTTTCCTTGAGCTTGATTTTTATTTTACTTCTTTCAGGATTCTTGCTTCTATATCTGCTTGCAATTACAATCATGTTTCTTCCCTTCTGCGTTGCCATTAGTATTTTCTGTAGCTGTCTAGGATTTCCCTCAAGAGCAGCTCTTCATGTTCTGTTTAATCCTTAAGACATGTATTTGGCTGCTTGAATCATCCTTTTGTGCACAAATTTGGGTCTCATCTACCCACTGTTAATGAAGTATTTATTCATTCACTCAATCAATATCTAAAGGACTTTCTAGGTACTACTCTGGTTTTATGTATGTAGTAGTGAAAATATAATTTCTCTGCCCACAGAGTGCCTGCCTTTAAGAGGAGAAAGACAGAAATACGGGTAACGGGAAGTTATGGGGCTGTTTTTATCTCAGCTATAGCAGGCTCCAAAAGCCAAGAGCAAAACAGTCAGTGCCGAATCTTCCATATTCTCTCTCTGAGGTCCCTGTGAGTAAGGTGTAAATGAAGTAGTTTTGGGATTCGCAATATGTGAATGAATGTTATTAAATGTTGAAATTGGAACTTCAAGGTATAGGCTTTGATTTTTTTTATTTATTGCTCATTTCTTTGAAAGTGTTTTTAATTTAAATTTATTTTTCAATTACAATTGACATTCAGTATCATTCTGTATGAGTTTCAGTTGTACAGTTTAATGGTTAGACAATCATATACTTTAAAAAGCGATCCCTCAATATTTCAAGTACCCACTGGTCACCATACACAGTTATTATAGTATCATTGACTGTATTCCCTGTGCTATACTTTACATTCTCATGACTATTTTGTAACTACCAACTTGTGCTTCTTAATTCTTTCACCTCTTTCACCCAGTCTCTCTCTACTGCTTCCCCTCTGGCAACCATCATTCCGTTTTTTGTATCCTTGAGTCTATTTCAATTCTGTTTGTTTATTTATTCTGTTCTTCAGCTTTTACATATAAGTGAAGTTATATGGTATTTGTCTTTCTCTGACTGACTTATTTCACTCAGCATTTGTGCTGTCACAATGGAAGATTTCATTCTTCTTTAAGTCTGAGTAACATTCTATTCTATATATGTACCAACACCTTTTTATCCATTTGTCAGTTGATGGGCACTTGGGCTGATTTCATGTCTTGGCTATTGTAAATTATGCTGCAATGAATATAGAAGTGCATATATTCTTCTGGAATAGCGTTTTATGTTTTTTAAGATACATACCCAGAAGTGGAATCACTGGGTCAAAAGACAGTTCCATTTTTAATTTTTTGAGTGACTTCCATACTGTTTTCCTTATGGGCTGCACCAATCTGTGTGTGTCCGCCAACAAGTACACGAGGCACCCCTTTTCCCTACATCATTGCCAGCATGTGTTTACTGATTTATTGATGATAGCCATTCTGACAGATATGAGGTGATATCTCATTGTGGCTTTAATATACATTTTTCTGATGATTAGTGACGTTGAAAATGTTTTCATGTGTCTCTTGGCCATTTGTATGCCCTCTTTGGATAAGTGTCTGGCATAAAAACGGACACATAGGTGAAAGGAATAGAGTAGAGAGAAGAAATTAAACCACACCTACATGGTAATTAATATATGACAAAGGATGCAACAACATATAGTGGGGTAAAGATAGCTTATTCCATAAATGGTATTGGGAAAACTGGACAGATACATGAAAAAAAGTTAAACTAGACCACCTTATTACTATACCATAAAAACTCAAAATGGACTTAAGACTTAAATGTGAGACTCAAAACCATAAAAATCCTAGAAGAAAACATAAGGAGTAAAATTTTGGACATTTCTCTTAGCAATATTTTTCTCTGATGTATCTCTTCACAAAAAAGAAACAAAAAATAAACAAATGAGACTGTATTAAAGTAAAAAACTTTGCACAGCAAAGGAAACCATCCACAAAACAAAAAGACAGCCTATTAAATGAGAAGATATTTGCCAATAATGCATCTGGTAAGGGGTTAATATGCAAAATACATAATGAACTCATACAACTCAATACCAAAAGAAAATAACTATTCAATTAAAAATTGGCAGAGGAGCTGGAAGGGGTTTTCATTTGCAATGCTTAATATAGAAGGGATCAGTGGAAATTTCTTGAAACACAATCTCCTAGAAACTGTAAAAACATGATCCACGAGAGAATAACCAACTTTAAACATTCAAAAATCCCAGAAATGCCAACCGTGCCCAATATATTAGAATGTATCACTTCTGCTCTTAATATGAGTCCAAGTCTAACCTGGCTACAGCGGGGTAAGGAGGAGTAATTGGAACAGGGATGGAGAGAAGAAGCTGCCCTACCTCCCCACTGCAGTCTCCTTAGGGTGAACTAGATCTCAAGTGGTCATTGGAGAACCTTCATGTTATATGAGAGTTCAGAAAGATGGAAACACTCACTTGGATATTTTAACAACTGCAATGTTGTTGAAACAAAAATTTTCCGGCAACTTATTTTAAAATGCCAACATGACCAAAAGCAAAACAAAATAACAAATTAATTTAGCTGCTCACACGCAGATCTTATATTAGTGGTAGAATTGGGGTAGGAAGAGTGTTGGTATACCATTATTTCTATTTGAAGCCAATTAATTACAGTTATAAAAAGAATGGAGCATGGAGTAAAAACGTAGTAGGTAATTTTAGTTAGAAAAAGTCCTAGAAGAAAATAATTAGGATGATTATAAAGACCTTCCTGATGAGAAGGCATTTAAACATTTGGATGAATAAGGACATTATTCACTGACAGGTAAAGACCACAAAATATTGTGAACCTGCCAGAACATTTGCAGGGAGTTCATAATAATCCACAAACAAGGGGTAATAACAGCATTTTAAAATAGAAGCATGCTTTGCAGAGCCTTGCTGTTTTCTAGACAGCACACGTCTTGGTTTTTGACTCTCAAAATGCACAGCAACATGTATCTCCTTCCATACAATGATATTTTAGCCAGCAAGTATATAGGGAAAATATGCCTACATCCTTAATGCTTACTTTGATATTCAGGGAGATCTTGGGTTGCAGTCTAGATACACTTGGTAGAACTTCAATGATGGTTTGAAGATAGCAAAGGCTGTCAAAGAGAACAGTCATTGCATATTATAAGCACTTTGAGAACCTATGCAAATTCCCATTAAACTTTATACAATCAGTCAACACTGGTTTAAGCATTTTCTATACTAAAACGTAGCATGTTAATCATTTGTAGAGATTTTACTGTGTTCTGGTTACTTTTTAGGAAATCAGTTGTGAGTTAGGGTATAATGTGCAAAAATTATTAAAAATTCAAGGTGCAAAAATCATGTGCACCTTGAATTTGTTTTCTTGGAGTATGTTTTGATAAGTAATTAGACATTTATTTTTAAATAGCTATCATTTCTGTAGTTGTAGGCCAATGAATTCACAAAGACTAGTAATAATTGAAAGTAGATAGGAGGACTAATAGCTGGAAGTAGATAGAAGGACTTGATAATAATAGACAACTAATAATTAAAAAATGACTCAAAGTTTTTTCTTTGCCAGCCCTGGCTAGTGTAGGTCCGTGGACTGAGCGCAGGCAGTGAGTGAACCAAATGGTTGCTGGCTTGATTCGCAATCAAAGAACATGCCTGGGTTGTGAGCCAGGTCTCCAATAGGGGGCGTGCAAGAGGCAACCACACACTGATACTTCTCTTCTCTTTCTCATTCCCTTCCCCTCTAAAAATAAATAAATTTAAAAAATTTAAAAAAGCTTTTTTTTGCCAAATGCATTTAGAAAAGTTTACCTATTATTTTAAAGCAGTCAAATTCAAATAAAATTTAAATCTACAATTTAAACTAGTGTTTTTCAAATATAAAACTTAGGAACTATAATTATTTTATTATAATAAAAATTATGTGAAAATTTAGTAGATGACTTTTAGCAAAAACTCAAGGTAAGTCTCTATAGAATAAAATGTATTAAATCACACATACATTTTCTCTGCAGAAACTATCTCAATAGTAACTGATACATGTTTAATGTCTATGAAGCATGGGAAATTATTATTATGGTATTATGGATTTCTACCAAAGCCCTCTTATTTTATTTCTTGAAGACAATATATAATTATATATTAAATTAAATTTTGTCCCCATTGTACTGAAGAATAATGTTCTTTTCACTAAAGAAAATGAAAACATGAAATGTATGTTATTGTGTTTGCTCATTAATATCTCACTTGGTATGTGTTCATATTCATAGTTACTTCTTATGAAGGCATGAATAGAAGAGGAGGGAGTGATTTAATAAGTTTCTGAAGTCAATTTTAAACTACTCACAGTTAAATAATAGTTAAATTTGAACAACCACTTCATTAAATAATATTATTTAATATTAATATTTTATTGTATTCTAATTATGTTGCTAGTTGGATAACTGCATTCTATTGCTCCTGGTAATTGTAAATAAAGTTAAAAAGAAAATTATGTAAGTTTCCAGGTTGATGAACAAAACTTAGAAACAGAAGCACTAATTTTGTTGGAATATGAAATACAAACCTTCAATTCTCTTCTTAGATCCCTAATTGGCAAAGGGCATTTCATGTATATATATATATTTCAGATTCCCTCTACAGTACAATTGTTTTAATAACTTTACATTTAAAACTATACTTTATCTATTTATATATTATATAAAACTATTAACTTTAAAATTGTAAATTAAGTTTTTAAATCTCAGCCCAGAATTAACTTTACCGTGGAAGAAACTGAGCGATAAGAATGTGTGCTATGATAGAAATTTTTCTAGGGGAACATTTTCTATTTTGGCTGTTGCTTGGCTTAAATTGCATCACTGGATTTCTCTTTTCAGTGGTGTCTTTTCCAAATATCCCTCCCCCAAAATCTCCAAGACCTTTTTCAACTTTTCTTGACCCCCATTTTATCACTATTTACAAGCCAGCATTCAAATCTAGTGCCGAATTTTGTTTGCATGTGTTTGTTTATCCCGAGTCCAGCAGAGCAGAGGGAGGGAATTTGGGGGTCATGAATCAGCTTCTGCCTCTGGGGGAGCTGAGCGTTCTCTTCACTCTGTATTTCTTCTTGTGTCTCAGAAATTTAATCAGGAATCATTTGCTTTTGTTATAAAATAAGTATCTTTATTAGTCTGTGATGGCAATGTCATCTTCACCTTTGTTTATCTGAAGGTATTTTGGGCATTATGTGAAAAATTTAATTCTTGTGGGTATGGAATTTAAGAATAGAAGCCACATCAGGTAACATTTCTCTCTCTTGGATTATTCAAAGACTGTTGCTTCTGAGAAATCAGCCTGCTTTTGTCTGACTTCTTTCCAGGTTTTATCTTTGGGTTCCCTGGTTTACGTATTTTTAATCTGGCTCAAAATATTCATGAGCTTCAGACTGCAGTCACAGCTTCTTACTTTCTGTTTTTTTTTTTTTTTTTTCTTTTTACATTTTGTTCACGTAGGCATTTTCTTTCTTTTATTTTCTCTAGCTTTGCTTACAGTGAAGTAATTTTCTCTGTAGCTTGAGCAGCTGGTTTTATCTTTGGTTGTGAATTGTGTACCTGTTACCCCAAGAGAACAGCGATGCCGACAAGCAAGTCTTTCTCTCTAAATGCGTTCTCCTAGAAAAAACAGCGTTGTGATCTGTTGTTCTGCTTAGTGATCTAGGTTTCTGCTTCTCATTAGATTTTTTTCTGGCATCCAGTCTTTAATTACTTTTATGGAACTTTTATTGTCATTCTTCCTTTCCATGGCTTCTTAGATCATCCCTTTTTAGCGCTGAATGATATTCCATTGTCAGGATTCCCCAGAGTTAATATGTCCAGTTATTGAATACAGTTTTTGTCCCAGTTCAGTTTTGTCCTGTGCACACAGTATGTAAGCGGAGACCAGAGTACAGGACAAGAATTATCTAAATGTGTGAATATGATATGAATATGGTGTGGATAGAGGCAAGATTTTTGTTTAATTTTCATTCTTTGCAGCCCACTCAAATTAGAGGGTCTAGGACAAATCAAAATGTAGATTTCTTATTTCTCTTAGTCTCACACTAGCGTAGCATCCTGCAAATAATGACTGTTCTGTGTGACTCATTTGACCCTGGCATGCATGTGCCAGAACTGCGACTCTCTCCTGCTATCAGCCCACATAGCCGTGCCCTTCCCCTAAATAAGACGGTGTTGATTTTTTCTTGCCATGTAACACTAAGTATTTAGTCAAATTGAACCCAGAAAACTTCTTTTTTAGATCCTCAGCTCCAGGTGTCCTCTGTTAGTGTCTTTTCCTCTTGCTCTTTTAAAAGTCAGAGCATGTGAGTAGCCTCAGGTTATCACTTGTTTTTTTTCAAAGACTGGTGTTTTTTTTCTCTTGATCTCCTAAAATCCTTTGAGTCTTTTCAAGAAGAGGAAGAGGGAAACCTTCTCTACAGGTATAGTTATTTTTCAACTGAGAGTTGTAAGGCAAATTTCAGCATTGTAAGGCTCTTTTCTGGATGTCCACAGGATGGTGGACTTTATTCCTCTAGTCTTGCCATTTGAGTTTCTCAGAACTTTTTAGCTCAAAATTAATTTTGATTTCTGGCCAAGCCAGTGCTCTGGGATAAAATCCTCAGTAACCATGCAGACAATGTTTTGTTTTCTGAATACTAGTTTAGTAAAAATATGAATTTTTGGACCAGAAAAACATTGCATAAATTTGATTCTACCCTTTCTTGAATTTGTGACTTTTTTGAGTGTCTTTATTTTTAAACTAGATGTAGCATATTCCACTGATGTAGCTTGCTGATGCCAGCTTGTAAATGCCTGGTGTTAATTTTTCAGGATGTTGGCATGCCAGTTGATGCCATGGTGACAGTTTTAAATTGAGTGCAGTGTGATAGTTACACCACAGGAATTGGCAAGGACTGCAAATCAGGACTTCTGCCTGTGAGAGCTAGTTCTTAATAATTTGCCAATTTACCACTGAATATTAGCATTTTTCCCATGAAGATATTGCTAAAATTGAATATAATAATTTATGGAATAAACGTGTTTTCTGGCATATTGTAAATATGCAGTAATATTTAATAATCCATTCCCCTTCTTGCTTTTCTGCTCATCTACTCTAACCAGTGTCTTCACTTCAGTTCTCATGGAATTCCTTAATTGTTTCTTTGTTCTTATACTGACCTTGACTCAAAACCAAATAATAATGCTTTTTTGACCTCTGACTTGATTTATTTTCCTGTCCCACTTTTCTCTGTTGTATTTTTCTCTGAGGCATTTTCTTATGGCTGACCTTGGTGGCTCGTAACATTAATCAGTCTCGTAGTTTACTGGAAGCAGTTCCTATTACTTTTTACTTCCTGTTTTTTTTTTTACTCTTCAACTTAAAAATTTCCCCATTGTCTGTACAGTCTTCAAGGTTTATCATGAATTTTACTATTAAATGCACAGAAGCATATCGGTTATTTATTAATATATCCTATGTACCCAGTCCATAACTATTGAGATGCTGATTATGGAGGGAGGGTGTCACAATAAAATGAGGGAGGATTGGTTCTCCCTCAAAACTTTTAAATTGGGTATTTACTGGTGCGAATTTCCAGTTTCAATAATATGGAAGTTATAAAAGAAGGGATGAGTTAATGGACACTATTGCTTTTCCTTCTTCAGATCACATTACGGAAAAGCTGTTAGGTAACAAATCTTAAGTAAAATAAGTAATACACCAGTAGAACTGCAAAGGCAGTGAATGCTGATGCATTGCTCGTCACACTGCAGAGAGTCTAGTCAGGATAAAATTGCATTTGGAAGCCAGAATAATTTCAGAGCATTCACAAATGTACCTTGTTACTAACTGGTGACATTGAAATGGTGCTTATTTTTCTTTAAATTAGTACAGTTGTGATTGTATTTTTATTTACCAATTGCAACAATTAGGGTCTCCAGTATTTTTTTTTAAATGGAAATGATGTGAATAGAAAATCTTATCTGTTCTGACCTTACAGAGTAGTCATTCTGCCTTTCTACAGATATTAACCACAGAAATTATGTAGAATAAGTAGAAAATGATGTTTTGAAGTTGTTTATAATGAAAAAAACACAGTTAATGCTAACCTTGGAACAGTATATTTTAAGATGTGCTGAATCGCGTGCCCTGCCACAATTATCAGTATGATTATGGAAAAATCATTTAATCCTTTGGGCTTCTGATTTCAGCACAACTAAAAACGGAGTAGTTGCACAGATTAAATTTGAGACATCATTACATTCTTTACATTTTGTATTTCTATATTGACATGGCTAATAAAAAACCAAGGAATAAAAAAAATCTACACTCAGAAAAAAAGGGAAGGTAACTTTTGACTTAAACCTTTCTCTATAAACCTCTTCAAGAAAAGTTTTTATTTATTTTTATTTATTTATTTATTTTAGTTTTGAGATATAGTTTACAGAAAACATGTTTCCTCTACAAATTGTGAATATAGTTATTTAAGGATATATTTTTAAACTTACATGAAGGTATTGTGCTAAAGTAATTTTATTCTTCATCTTTTTTCTAATCGACACCATAGGTATTTTAAAGATTATTTCTACTCAGAAAGATTTTTGATTCAATTGATCAACAGTAAGAGGCAGACTTTTGTTTGTTTTGTTACATAGTGGGGATAAAGATATACGCTGGCCTTTCCTAAAGTTCTGATTTTTTGTATTTAATTACTATGGTCAGTGCCCATGACTTCTGTATAATAGAAATTACACAGAGCCATTTAAAGGAAAAGAAGAGTGCAATAGGATTATTTGAAGCTAATTACCAATTAACCTTACATTAAGAGTAAAAGCTTCCTGTAACACTGCTAGAAATGTATATAGCATTGTCTTTTTCTTATCACCAAAGTTTATTTTTATAAATTTCTTCTAGAATTATTTGTTAATTGTTTATTTACTTACTTAATTTAAGAATTCATTTTTATAGCATTTTTAGGTTCACGGTAAAATTGAGGGGAAGGTACAGACATTTTCCATATCACGCCTACTCTGACACGTGCGTATTATCAACAGTACTCAATAAAGTGCTGCGGCTGCTAGAATCAATGAGTCTATGTTGACACACCATAATCACCCAGAGTCCAAGGTTACATTAGGGTTGACATCGGTTCATCAAAAGGTGTAAAACAAAGGTATAATGATATGCCCATTATTATGTTATCTTATATTTTCACTGCTCTAAAATCCTCTGCAGTTGACTATTAATGTCTTCCCTGCCGCCATCCCTGCCGATTGTGACCTTTTTCATTTCCCAATAGTTTGCCTTTTCCAGAGTGTTACATAGTTAGAATTTACTACTATATAGCCCTTTTCAGATTAGCTTCCTTCGCTTAGTAATATGCATTTAAGGTTACTTCATGATTTTTTATGGCTTCCTATTTTATTTCTTTCTTAGTACTAAATAGTATTTTATTATCTGGATGCACCATTTTATTTAACCATTCATTCACTGAAGGGCATCTTAGTTGCTTCCAAGCTTTGGCAGTTATAAATAAAGCTGCTATAAACATCCATATGCAATTTATTGTGTGGACTTTAGTTCTTTCAGCTCCTTTGAGTATAAATACCTAGGAGCACCATTGCTGGATCTTATGGTAAAATTATGTTCAATTTTATAAGTCCTCCAAGTGGCTTCAAACTGTCCTCCAAGTGGCTATACCAGTTTGCATCCCCACTGGCAATGAATATGAGGATACGTATGGCTGCACAACTTTGCCAGCAAGGGTGTTGTTAGTGCTCCAGATCTGGGGCATTTGAAGAGGTGTGTAATGGTAACACACTGTTATTTGAATTTGCATTTTCCTCATGACATTTAAGGTAAAGGGTCTTTTCATGTGATTATTTTCCATCTTGATATTTTAAGAGTTCTTGGTACATTTTGGATAACAGTCCTTAATCAGTGTCTTTAATCAGTGTCTTTACAAATATTTTCTTTTTTTTTTCAAATATTTTCTATTTTGCAGCCTATCTTCTCATTCTTTTCTTGTTGTCTTTTGCAAAGCAGGAGATTTTGATTTTAATGAAGTCCAGTTTACCAATTCTTTCTTTTATGAATCATACACTTTTGATTTTTGTATGTAATTTATATAACCAAGGTTTGGTCAAGGTTTCCTACTATGCTATCTCTCAGAAGTTTTTAATTTTGCATTTGGTATTTAAGTCTGTGATCCATTTTGATCAAATACAAATCTGTACCAAGCACATATTTCTGAAGTAACTAATATATAACATGAAATTTGTGTTAATCCCCTGAAATTTCTATTTTCAAATTCATAAGCATTCTGTTCCAGTTATGTTTTTGCCCAATAATATTTGCACTATGTGAAAATGAAATATGTGTAACACTTTAAACAATAAGTAATAAACATAATATTAATTATCATTTATTGAGGGTATAGTGTGTTCCAGTTATTGCTAGGCACTGTAGATGCTATAGTTTACACAACAATATTGCAATACAAAGATTGCCATTCCTACTTTACCAAGAGGAAACTAAAGCTTAGAGAAGGTAGTTATTATTTCTAGTTACTTAGCTCTTAAATTATTAAACAGCTAGGATTCAAATATAGTACTATGTTACCAGGAAACTTTAATTATTTGACTATAGTATACTAGCATATTAGTAAGTAGACATAAAACATCACAGAGAAAGCATGACTTTTCTTTATTTCATTTTATTTTTGTGGGTAATATTCTCATTATATACATAAATCTATCAGCAATACATTTCAACCTGAAATTCCTTTACTCTTAAAATACTGACAACCACTTGTAAAGAACCTTGAATTTTAAACTTCTGCACACGTTAGCAGCCAAATTCTTTGAAACCATAATCTAATCTATCATTCTTAGTTACCATATTTTTAAAGAAAATAAGAACATCTATTCATACAAGTTGTAATTTTGGAAATCAAAATTACATGGTGAATATGCAAACTTTAAAACCTATCAGGCCCCACTTAAATGCACAGTGTTACTACAGTTTGGGGCACACATCAATGAAAAAAATACAATAGCTTCTAACAAAAGTGTATTTAGTTCAATGTAGTTTTAACTGTACAATGAAAAGAGGAATCTAAAGGAAACACTCAGAGATGGAAGTGGCTGCACAGGTAATAATTACGTGCTGACCATGTACTATGTTGGTGGTTGGACTTCTTTATAAACACGTCTTCTTGCTGATCTGTTTGATATGCCAGGAACATGCAAGCAAAAGGAAATGCATAGAACATTGAAACACACACATTCAAACACATGCATGCACTCGTGTAACACACATAGCATTGGAAATATTTCCAAATGAAGCATCATTGCCTTATTGTAATTTAATCATGAGAAAGTAAAATCTTGATTTTAGTTTGGTTTGGGAAGCTGAGGTCATGGATTACCCACTTACTATCATCCAAAAATGTTAAGTTAAAGGCAAAATACAAATAATCAGATGTTCACAAATTTGGAGATAAACTAATGAAAGCTAATAAGTCATTTAAGAGCAATGACATGAAAATAGCAGAGTATAAAAAAAGCACACTTTAAAATATGGAAAGTATGCTATACATTTAATTTGTCTCTGGCCAAAGAAGTGTACCTACTGAAATCTGGTCTAAAATAAACTGATTTATTTTTCATTTTATTTTTTTTTATTTTTATTTTTTTAAAGATTTTATTTATTTTTAGAGAGAGGGGAAGGGAGGGAGGGAGGGAGAGAGGGAGAGAGACAGCAATGTATGGTTGCCTCTCACATGGCCCTCATGGGGACCTGGCCCGCAACCCAGGCATGTGCCGTAACTGGGAATCGAACCGGGACTCCCTGGTTTCCAGCCCGTGCTCAATCCACTGAGCTACACCAGCCAGGGCTTATTTTTCATTGTAATCAGTTAAAGAGGCCTAAATAAAAATTTTCATTCTCCATTTTTTTTAATAGCAATTTTAAGTAAATTACAATGTTCCTTTTTTTGAGATTTGGACTTTGTTCTCAAATATTTATTTGAACCCTGTTTTTTTTTTTTTTTTTCCTTTAAACCTCATCAATTACTGTTTTAACCTGTTTTATTATTAGGTGCACCCACTTTTTATAATATTTAACTACAAATTTGCTTTTATTAAGTATATCGTTTTGTCTTTCCTAACTTGTACATATTTTCAGTCAGACAGAAACATTTAAAGTTTTCTCTGTCAATAAAACATTGTTTAAGTTAAAGAAAATATTGTAGTGTGACTCCATCCAGTAGTGAAATGTCTAAAGGAGGCATTGTTCTGAAATTGATCTAGGATCAATTGCTTGAAACTTTAATTGTAATATATTTCAATAACTAATAGAAAATGTTACATTTCTTGTTGGCAGGTCACAGCAGGGTAAAAACAAAGACTTCTCCATCACTGAGCACTGGATTCTGACATAGCATACTTGCTAAGTGTTGGACCGAACTGACATAAACTGTAATAATCTGGATATCTTCCCTTACAATATCATTTGCATTTTTATTCTTTGTTCCCTTTTCTCTTTCAGTTTTTATACTGACATCTCATGTCTTGACTTTGGCCTTTTTCTTTGTTTCATTTCAAAAGTATACCCTGAAAAAAGCCATGAATTTTAATATCTTTTAAATATGTACTTACTCCCTTTAGAACTGAGTAGAGTTTTCCATATGTGTTTTCATCTAAAATAAAAATATATTTTTTTTAAATTAATCTATACTAATTATGGTTTTTCAAACTTCCATTCCAGTAGATTATTACTTTACTAATTTCTTATAATCATTTTGTCATAATGTCCTTGCTTCTTAATTATACATAATAGTTTATAAGAATATTTGAAATTCTGAATGTTCTGTAATCTCAATCATGGCTTATAATAATGTATAGCTAAATAAATTTAATAATGTAAATTCTGTATGTGATTTCTGTATAGCCAAATGTTCTGAAATGGTAAAATATAATAGCTTTGTATTAAACATCCTTTTATAAAAATTTTCCCCAAAACTTAAGTAATCCTCAACATTTACCTTCTGAAAATCTTACAGATTCTCAACACTTAAGTGATCATAGGTTTATAATATATTTACTTTATTACTCCCTGTTTAAAAACATTGTCTTTCCTTTTTTCTTATGCTTATTTTGTTTGATATCACATACAATTATAATAGACTCAAAGTATTTTATTTTTATACATTTGTCTTGTTTCTAAAAACTTGCATTTTGGGGGTGGTTAAAGTTTCAAGCAAATATATAAAATTTCTGTAGTGATTTCTCAAAGGAGTTAGGAACAATTAAATTCAATTAGTGTGTGAGAAAACTGATATGCATCATTAGGTGCATCTTCAATTCATTCTATTCAACTTATTTTGTTTAGTGACTATGCCAAATTTTAAGTAACTGTTAAGTTCAGCAGGGAGGATTTGGTTGAATTATCATCAGTGGCTGCAGAAAGTGAAGTAATTATTTGTTCTCATAGAAACGGTTAGTGACAACCTGTTTTTCTTTTTTCCTAACTGAATGGAAATTCATCTCATTTTCTTCTCTTTTGACTTATGATTAAAGAATGCAATCAAACAACTTAGCTGAAAAATCAAATTAAGCTATTGAATTTTAATGGTGTATTGCCTTTATATTTATGTGAAGAGGATCCCTAATAAAAATAAGCATTAAATTATATGGAAATACATTGAACTCTTATTTTTAACCAGTAGGTGGTTCTATTTTACTAAAAAACAGAATGGATAAAAATTTAAAAGGACAAAAAGGAAAATAAGTATAATTTGAAGTGTATTAGAATAGGAGAAAAATACCAAGACTTTCATTGTTAACAATAAAGTCAAATCACAGGTAATGCAGAAAAAGCCCAAAACTTTCAACTTAAAAA
>PVJI01026233.1:0-19272 GCA_004026765.1 Micronycteris hirsuta
TGTATTACGTTTATTGTTTTGCGAATGTTGTACCATCCTTGCATCCCTGGGATGAAACCTACTTGGTCATGGTGAATGATCTTTTTAATGTATTGCTGGATGCGGTTTGCTAATATTTTGTTGAGGATTTTAGCATCAATGTTCATCAGTGATATTGGCCTGAAGTTTTCTTTCTTTGTTGTGTCTTTTTCTGGTTTTGCGATTAGGATGATGCTGTCTTCATAAAAAGAGTGGGAGTCTTCCATCATTTTGGAATTTTTGGAATAGTCTGTGAAGGATAGGTGTTAGTTCCTCCCTAAATGCTTTGTAGAATTCTCCTGTGAAACCATCTGGCCCAGGGCTTTTGTGTGTTGGGAGTTTTTTGATTACTGCTTTAATTTCTTCCACTGTTATTGGTTGGTTCAGGCTTTCTGTTTCTTCCTTATTGAGTTTTGGAAGATTATATTTTTCTAAAAATTTGTCCATTTCTCCTAGGTTTTCATATTTCTTGGCATACAGTTCTTCATAGTAGTGACTTATAATCCTTTGTATTTTTCTGGCATCAGTTGTAATGTCTCCTCTTTCATTTCTGATTCAGTTTATTTGGGTCCTCTCTCTTTTCTTCTTGATGAGCCTGCTTAAAGGCTTGTCTATTTTGTTTATCTTTTCAAAGAAACAGCTCCTGGATGCATTGATCCTTAGAATTGTCCTTTTAGTCTCTAAGTCATTTAATTCTGATCTGATCTTGGTTATTTCCTTCCTTCTACTTGCCCTGGGTTCTCTTTGTTGTTGTTCCTCGAGTTCTTGTAGGCACAGGGTTAGGTTGTTTGTGTAAACTGCTTCTGGTTTTTTTAGGTAGGCCTTATCGGTATGATTTTCCTTCTCAGGACTGCCTTAACTGTGTCCCATAAGTTTTGGGTTGTTGTCAGTTCATTTTCATTTGTTTCAAGGAACTTTTTTATTTCTTCCCTAATTCATCCTTGACCCATTCATTGTTTAATAGCATGATATTCAGTCTCCATGCTTTTGAGTGTTTTGGGGTTTTTTCCTTTGGGTTGGTTTCCAATTTCAGTCCCTTGTGGTCAGAGAAAAAACTTGGTATGATTTCAATTTTCTCGAATTTGTTAAGGCTTGTTTTGTGTCCTATCATATAGTCTATTTTTGAAAATGTTCCATGTGCATTTGAAAAGAATGTGTATTTAGCTTCTTTGGGGTGAAGGGCCCTATATATATCAGTTAAGTCCATTTCTTCAATGGAATTGTTCTGTGCCACAATGTCTTTGCTGGTATTTTGTTTGGAGGATCTGTCCATTTTTGACAGTGGGGTGTTGAAGTCCCCTACATTAATTGTGTTGCTATCAATGTTCTTCTTGAAGTCCTCCAAGAATTTCTTTATGTATTTGGGTGCTCCTCTGTTGGGTGCATATATATTTACAATATTTATGTCTTCTTGGTGGATTCTTCCCTTGAGTATTATAAAGTGTCCTTCTGGATCTCTCTTGATGGCCCTTTTTTGGAAGTCTATTTTGTCTGATATGAGTATTGCTACCCCAGCTCTTTTTTCTTGTTTGTTTGCTTGGAAAACTTGTTTCCAGCCCTTCACTTTCAGTCTGTGTAAGTCTTTTGTCCTGATGTGGGTCTCTTGTAGGCAGATAATGTGTGGGTCGTGCTTTCTTATCCATTCCGCTATTCTATGTCTTTTAATTGGAGCATTTAATCCATTTATGTTGAAGATTATTATTGATAGGTACTTATTCATTGCCATTTTTTTTTTGTACCTGTGTTCCTCACTCTCTCTCTTTCCCTTCCTTTCCTTTAATCAGTCCCTTCAGGATCTGTTGCAGAGCTGGTTTGGTGGAGGTGTATTCTTTTAGACTTCTTTTGTCTGGGAAGCTCCTTATTTGGCCATCTATCTTAATTGAGAGCCTTGCTGGGTAGAGTAGCCTTGGTTGCAGGCCTCTAGTTCTCATTACTTGGAATATTTCTTGCCATTCTCTTCTGGCTTGGAGTGTTTCCGTTGAGAAGTCAGCTGCTAACCTTATCAGGGCTCCCTTGTATGTTACTTCCTGTCTCTGTCTCGCTGCCTTTAAGATTCTCTCTTTGTCTTGGAAATTTGCCATTTTAATTATGATGTGTGTTGAAGTGGGCTTGTTAGGGTTCCTTTTGATTGTGACTCTCTGTGTTTATTGGACTTGTGTGACTTTTTCTCTCATCAGATTCGGGAAGTTTTCCATCATTACTTTTTCAAACATACTTTCTATTCCTTGCTCTTCTTCTTCCCATTCTGGTATCCCTATTATACAAATATTATTACGTTTCATATTGTCCTACATTTCGATTAATACCTCTTCATTCTTTCTGTGTCTCTTTTCTTGGTCCTGCTCTTTTTGGTGTTTTTTCTAGTTTGTCTTACAGCTCGCGGATCCGATCCTCTGCTTCATTGAGCCTACTTTTGATTCTTTCTATTGTGTTCTTTAGTTCAGATATTGTATTCTTCATTTCCACTTGGCCCTTTTGGATAGTTTCTATTTCCTTTTTCATGCTGACATAGTTTGCAGTGAGTTCATCGTAGTTTCCCTGTAGTTTCTGGAAATTCTCTGCAAGTTCATCGAGCTTCTTGAGCTTCCTGATAATCAATGCTTGAACTCAATATCTGATAGTTGGCTTGCCTCTGTTTCGTTTATCATTCTTTCTGGGGCTTCTTCCTTTCCTTTCATTTGGAGATTTCTTCTTTGTCTTCCCATTGTTTGTGAGACTCTTCTTGCTATATCTGTTTCTTAAATTAATCTGTCAAGTTCTCTGGAGTAGCAAAGTTAATTTTGTATCACTGTGTCTGTTTTTTGGACTGGCGCCTGTCCAGCACTGCCTCTGGTCTTTTCACAGTTCCAGGTTTTTATGTCTCACCTGTAGGTAAAGAGGAGAGAGGACAAGGGGGAAAGAAAGAAGAAAAAGAAATAAAAAAAAGGGAGTGAAGGAAGGGAGAAAGAATACTATAGGGAAAGGAAGGGAGGAAGGAGGAATAAAGTATAAAGAAGGAAAGAGTGGAAGTACGAATTAAAAGAAACAATTTTTTTATCTTTTATTAATTAAAAATAACAAAACAAAAAAATAAAAAAAGAGAGAGAGAGAGAGATGAGGAGGAGCGGCCTAAGAATACTAAAGGAGAGGGAGGAAGAAGGAATTAAAAACTAGTGAAGGACAGAGAGGAAGAAGGGCTAAAAGAAACAAAAACAGAATAAAACAAAACAAAAAAAAAACAAAAACAAACAAACAAAAAACCACACACACACACAAAAAAAAACCCTTCAGCTTTCTGATTTTAACACTGTCTGGTCAGGCTGCGTCCGGCTTGGAAGATATAGTTTTGCTTTTCTTCCTTCCTGAGGTGTACTCTTCGCTGTTGTCCAGACCCCAGCCCAGTTCCTCAGTGTACTTCTGAGTCTAAACGGTCTTTTGATGTGCACCTGATAGGGGCAGCTCTCCCATTGCCTATTTTCTCTCCGCTGGTCTAACTAATAGGTTCTTTCCTCGCCCTTTCTGGCTAGTTTGGACCCCGCTCTGAGTCAAGAGTTTGTGCAGTCTGCAGCTCCGGTCTGCCACTCCCCTCAACGGGGTGCTTCTGCCTTATTCCCACAAAGCTGATTGGTCCTGCCGGGCTATGTGCGCTGGGGCTGGATAGCAAGGGCTTTGTCCCCAGCTGTCCTTGTGAGCTCCGCACACCTGTGCTGGCTTTTAATTCTGTCCCTGAGTAGTGCACCAGCAAGCGCCAACCTAGGGGCCCGGTTGCGCACTGTCCCTGTTATTTTTGAGCTGTGCGCCTGTGTTGCTCTCTTGTCTGTCCCTGGAATGTGCACCAAAGAGCTCTGGCTGAGGGGTCCAGTTGTGCACTGTCCCTGGTCATTTTGAACTGTGCAGGATTAGACCGCAGATCGCGGGGTGCGCACGGCCCTTAGCTTCCCATTTGGTTGAGCAGGTGGCACTTGGCCGTAGAGCCGCTGACTGAAAGCTGTTCCCAATTCTTCTGGAATGAGCTGGGAAAGGCCTCGGTCCCAAGCTCAAACAGCCTCCAATTCCCCTTGATGGAAGCGCAAGTTGCCACCGGCCGAGGGCCAACCGTGTTCTCACTCCGGTGCTACAGGCAGACTTCCCTGGGCCTCCGATCTGGGTCGCAAACCGATCCCAGTCGCCTACTGATCCTGGTCCGCACCGGATCCCAGTGGAGCACTGACCTCGGGACTGTTGGGGGCGGGGCCTCTCCAAATAGCCACAGAGCACCACTTTCTTTCCTATTTTTCCTCTCCGAAAAATTCTTCCTATTTACACCCGCCAGACCAAACAAGCATCTGACCACTCACAAATCCCACTCTGGCTCCCTCCCCAAGAATCTTGCGTCCGATCCGGGCGGCTGCCGGGTCTGGGACCGAATCCCCGCCCCGCTCCCCCGACTCTTCCCTATGGGGACACTTTCATGCCAAAGCACTCTGCTTACTGTATGAATGTTCAAATTCCCCTGTAATCTTGGGCATCAATCATCATATGTGTTGGAATACTGCTGGGTTTTCGCCCCGTTCCTCAGAAAATCAACCAGTGGGCAGGAGGAAGTAAACTCTGTTCCCCCTATCTCGCCGCCATCTTCTATTTCAATTTCCCAATTTAATGTTTTTAATGTATGTTCAAAGTGTTGCACAACTGTCACTACAATTAATTTCAGAATTTTGTCATCAGTTAAAAAAATACTTATTAACAGTAACTCCTCATTTAACCCCTTCCCACTTAAGTTCTCAAACTATTATGTTTTTTTTAAAGATTTTATTTATTTATTTTTAGAGAGAAGGGAAGGGAAGGAGAAAGAGAGGGAGAGAAACAGCAATGTATGGTTGCCTCTGACATGGCCCTCACTGGGGACCTGGCCCGCAACCCAGGCATGTGCCCTGACTGGGAATTGAACTGGGACCCTTTGGTTCCCAGCCCGCGCTCAATCCACTGAGCTACACCAGCCAGGGCTCAAACTATTATGTTTTAAATACATTTCAAGGTCCAACAATTACAGAATAGCTTTGACTAGACTAAGGATAGAAAATAGTATTAAATACTATTTATGCTTAAATTTTATTTTCTTCAGAAATGAAGGAGAGAGTATGGGAAGGTATTGAAATTAAGGCAGCTGTGGGAGCCTGACCAAAGGGCAGCCAATTAGCAGTCTTGTTTGAGATGTCATAAATGTAGCAAAAATAAAATTTAGAAACAAAGTTTTCTTTTTAAGTGATTACCACATTAATGTGTGTAAAGGTGTACATATGTGCACATGTGCACACACTAAACACCCACCTCCTTTTTAAAAAGTGCATATAGCCAAATAGTAGTAAAAATCTCTTCACAAATAACTTGTTTTAAAAATAAAGCAATATTTATTTTTTTAATATTTATTTATTTTTAGACAGAAGGGAAGGGAGGGAGAAAGAGAGGGAGAGAAACATCAGTGTGTGGTTGCCTCTCACATGGCCCCACTGGGGACCTGGCCTGCAACCCAGGCATGTGCCCTGACCAGGCATTGAATTGGTGACCCTTTGGTTCCCAGCCTGCACTCAATCCACTGAGCTACACCAGCCAGGGCAAAAATAAAGCAATATTTAAATTGTATTATTTTTTCTCAAATTCTATGAGAGCAAGGATGAATATTAATGATTTTCAAGCTCTGTCTAAAGCACATTTACTTCAAACAACAGGAACTAAAACTATTATCAGAAATACTAACTATGCTAATTATTCAAAAACAGTTATTAAAATTCTACAAAATACAATGTGAAACTAAGCTAACTGATACAAAATAAAGTCTTACAAAAAATAAAAATAAGCTTCTAAACTAAAATTTCAGTTTTGAATTCATATTTTGATTTTGGCATTGTTGTATTTTCAGGTCATAAAGTATTATAAAGAAAGAAAAAGTATGTTCACTTGTGTTTGAACATTCCAATATAAATTATGAGATAAAAAGCTGCTTTTTAAAAAGATTTTATTTATTTATTTTTAGAGAGAGGGGAAGGGAGGGAGACAGAGAGGGAGAGAAACAGCAATGTATGGTTGCCTCTCACGTGGCCCCCACTGGGGACCTGGCCTGCAACCCAGGCATGTGTCCTGACTGGGAATCGAACCGGGACCCTTTGGTTCCTAGCCCGCGCTCAATCCACTGAACTACACCAGCCAGGGCTAAAAGCTGCTTTTTGATTATGGTAATAGCAATCTCCATTGAGTATATTTGAAAGGTGAATGCACTTATACACAAAATTCGGGATAAAAATATTAAGGCTAATGCATCTCTTACTTTATGGTTGTGAATATATAGCTGCCTAAATTGGCTTCAAGAAAAGCAGAAGCTTAAAATTACTACACCGTGTTGTCTTCATGATGCAGATTGTTACACAACCTTATATCTAAGGAGACTATATGTGGTTGGACTTTTGGAGGTTTTGCTAATCAGTAATACTAAGAATATTAACCATGAATGTCTTCTATAACCATGAAATTTCCACTACAAATGCCTCTTGGAAACCTGTTCTTGAATTGTTTTGAGGCCTATTGTGTGTTGTCCTGGCACCATTCCAATATAAAATAATGTCCATAATGATAAAATAATGTTCATAGTGGGTGACTTCAGCTTTCAACCTCCTGGTGCATTACCATTGTTTATATTCAATGACAACAATGCATCTGAGCACCAGAATTGTTAACTTTTCAGAAACAGCAGCAAGTGTAGGAAACATAACTTTTAATGCAAAATTTTGTCATCTGCTTTCCCCGCTTTAGAAGGTTGCCAGTTTTGGCACAATAAATGAAAAGGAAAGAAAGATGTAAACTCGTTTTCATAAAAAAAAAAAAACACGTTGAACCCCAAAAATGTCATAAAACTAATTTATAGTCACAGCTGTTTTTCGAACACGGGGCTAGAAAATAATGTTACCACGACTTGGAATATTTCTTTTGATTTGTTTCTTTTTTCTTGGATGTTCCTATACTGTTACTGTGGCCTAAGTGTCCCATGTGGCCAAACTGGTGACCAAATGAGCTGTCTCTGTGCTATTGAGACCCCTCCCTGCACAGTCGGGACATCTTGCATTGGAGAGGGCTCCCATGAGGTCGTCAGAGCCAGTCATGAGGGGTGTAGTGGGGAGATAAGCCTTTTTCTCCACATGACCACTATCTGACCTATGAACTGAGCCCAGGCCAGAACAAAGATTGTTTCATGCAAACCTCCATTCAAGATTGCATGATTGTGATTGTTGTTCATTCTGAAATAAATAAACACTCTTCCCCTGGCTCCTACTATATGCAGGTTCTTGGTCCTGACCTGGTCAAGCATGTAAAAGAGTGCTCCATACCTAGTGGCATTCATATATTAGTACCTATGACTATTACCCACTCTTACCTTATATAATTCTTTGATGAATGGCGATCGTGCATAAGCTATCTTGCAGCCACCCAAGACACATCTTATATGCAAGGTCCATTTAATAACTTTGTCAATTGCCAGACCCATGTGCCCTGGCTTTTTTCTCAGTCTTCCACTGGCCTCCACTTACTGAGGTAGATTTTCAGTCTTGGGACTTTTACCTGGGTATTCATGTATAAAAAAAAAACAACACAAAAAAACAAACCCTTATCTAATAAATCAAATATATGGGCTTCTTCAAGAACTATTTCTATGATTGTTTTCCTGTATACAATCAATATTTACTTATTTCTGCCCTGGCTGGTGTGGCTCAGTGGATTAAGTGCTGGCCTGTGAACCAAAGGGTCACTGGTTCGATTCCCAGTCAGGGCACATGTCTGGGTTGCAGGCTGGGTCCCCAGTTGGGGGCATGCAAAAGGCAACAACACATTGATGTGTTTCTCCTTCTCTCTCTCCCTTGCCCTCTGTCTAAAAATAAGTAAATAAATAATCTTAAAAAAAATTACTTGTTTCTTTGCATGTCCTGTAAAAGTGCTGAATACTAAATATATTAAATAATAATGTATTGAATGTTAAATATATTAAATAACATATTAAATAAATTAAATATATTAATGACATATTAAATAATATTAACTATATTAAAGATACTGGAAACCGTAATCACTATTTACCTATTTACCTTCCTCCCCAGAAAAGCCTCTTGGCAAAAATTGTCAGAATCAATTTTCTCAGTATTCTGGAAACTCCCCAAAGGTTCAGAGAAAGCCAGGGAACATAGATACACACACACACACACACACACACACACACACACACACACATGGCTGAATCTCAGTAAAACCAGTGAGGTTTGTGCAATTTTAACTTGCCCTACTTCCATCTCATGTTCCAGCCTTGAAAATTAATAGGAGACATTCCTCTTGCAGCCTGGAAGCTGCAGGAAGGAGCGAACAGAGTTGTAGCTCTTTCAAAGCCTCATTCTCACTGACTTGTACTTATTTTACTTTTCTGGGGGTTCCCTCAAAAACACACTTTCAGGGCTTTCTGTAACAGACTCAGAGCTCGCCCAGTATAAAATGGCTTTTCCTTAGGGGATACTTGTTACAATAATTACAAGCAAGTATTTTGCTACTACAACTGCCTGAAATGATCCAGAAGAGTTAGGGTAAACATACACAAACTCATATCCTTAAGTCTGATGAAATGAGCAGTGTACCGGGTCTTTGGCAAGCCTTGATGTATTGCATAGGGCTGTGCTCCTGTCCAGAGCGGTGTGCAACTGAGGAAAGACCCAAGAAGGACCTAAACTCTCACTTCTGTCTGAATTTGTTTGGTTGCTTTTATGGAAAAGAGAATTTTCACAGATGCTTGCTTGACCAGTTTTTCTCAAAATCACTTTATGGTTCTCTCTTGCTTTATTTTCAATCTGACAAGCTCTGTCTCTTTTCCGGTGTATTTGGACCTTTCACTTTTAATGTGATTAATAATATGGTTAAATTGAAATTTACCATCTTTTTAGGAGTTTCTTATTTTTCTCTCTCTTTTTTAATCAAGATTTTATTTACCATATTTTTTGGACTATAAGATGCACCCCCCCCCCAAATTTGGGAGGAAAATGGGGGTGTGTCTTATAGTCCAAATGTTCTGTTCACATTTACGTTGGTGAAATATTATGTTATTAAATAGTTTACCACATTTTTTGCTTCAAAAATGTTTTTCCTATTTTCCTCCTCTAAAACCTAGGTGCATCTTATGGTCTGAGAAATATGGTATTTTATTTTTTAGACAGAGGGGAAGGGAGGGAGAAAGAGAGGGAAACATCAATGTGTGGTTGCCCCTCATGTGCTCCCTACTGGGGACCTGGCCCACAACCCAGGCATGCGCCCTGACTGGGAATCAAACTGGTGACCCTTTGGTTCGCAGGCCTGCACTCAATCCACTGAGCTATACCAGCCAGGACCACAGTATTTTTCTTATGTCTGTAATCAAGTGTTCACAATTCATCATGGACTGTGTCTAGGTTTTCCGAGATGTTGGATTAGTAGGTTGCCCTCTATGTCAACTCTCTGATGGGTCCATGATTTTCTAGCACTTTGCTGTTTTTCTGCGTTTTTCCCCTCTCCTTTTTAGATCCTAAATGGATGCCAGAAACTTGAAGATATATTTTGAATGGTTGTGAAGAGATGTAGAATATGCCACCCCAAAATATGCTTGTTTAGCATAAGGATTATTTTGAGCTGATTATTTTAAGAAATAGAAGACAGAAGTTCTGAAAACAGTGAACATTAACATTTTGTAAGGGACATTTACAGCTATAAGGGAAATCTCCATTTGTAAAGCTCTCTTCCTCTCTGAACCTGGAAGGGAAGGCTGACTATAGATTACAACAGACTCTTATCAGTGGGGAAGAAACTGATAAAACCTGCTTGACAAAACCTACCCTCCTTCACCTTGTTTTTCCTGATACTGTCCCCATAACTGGCCTCCCACATCTTTATTTCTTTTATCTTTAATTTTAGATGGTATTTAATCTGGTGGTTTAAGTTACTAATTTTTCTGGCTATATGCCATGTCTATAGAACTGGTAGCAAGTTATAACAGTCTAGCGTGGACAAAACAGGAGCTCAACCTGACAAGCTCAGAGGAGGTTTGCATGGCGACCTTACAAACTCAGAGATGGATAGTATCCACATATGATGGTCTGAAAGTAAAACTTATTAACTACCATATTTTGCCATGTATAATGTGTGCTTTTTTGCCCAAGTTTTTGAGGGAAAAATAAGGACATGCATTATACATGGGTAGTACCTGACATACCTTGTATCTGTTCTAGTGTTTTGTAATGATTTGTTACATACAATTTATTTTACCATAATATGTTCAAAAATAAATGCTAAAATTCTTTTATAATACAAAAAACAAGTATCTAAATATAATAAATAAAGAATTGAATTAAAAAGTTGAAATGAAAGATTTTTTTCCCTGAAAGTTTGGGTCAAAAATGTGGGTGTGCATTATACATGGCAAAATATGGTAACCACAGAGGATTGTCTGAAATTGAAACTTATAACTAAAAGTCAGTCATGGAGGGTATTCATGTCCTAAGCCGGTATCTTCCCTCGCCAAGGTCAATCTTTATTTTAACTGAGTCCGTCTGTTGTCTCTCTTTTTTTTTTTATTAATTTTTTTGTTTAATTACAGTTATTTGCATCCTCTCCCCTCCCCTCCACCCTTCCCCTCCCATCCCACCTCCCCCCCAGCCTCCCTCCTCCCCCTTAGTTCTGTCCATGTGTCCTCTACAGTGATTCCTGAAAACTCTTCTCCCCATTGTCCCCTCCCCCCTCTCCCCTGTCTATTGTTAGACTGTTCTTAATTTCAGTGTCTCTGGTTATGTTTTGCTTGATTTCTGCTTTTGTTGGCATCTGTTGTCTCTTTGCATCTAAGATAACACACCTTTGGAATGTCAGGGTAATTTCCTCCCCTCCCTCCCCTCTGTGCACCAGACCAGAGACCACGAAACTCCATTTTGGGCCTATTGCCTCATTTTTAACATTATGTTTCTGACGTATCCTTATTCATTCTTCAGGTTTTAATTTAAGTAGCATCTCCTATAGGAAACATTCTTCATAGATTAGTATATGACACAAACTAGGTACTCAATGAGTATTCCTTGAATAATTGAAAAAAGGTATGAATTTTCAGATCACCTATATGAAAAATCCAAATACATGTGTCAGAGAAAATGGCAGTTACTTGTGAAAGTTTAAGCAAGCTTTTTGTGTTTTTTCCCCTTTAATGTGAGGTGCTTCTTGAAAAGTTTTGTGAGGTTCTACATAGAAAAACATGAAAAAATGAAGGCAAACCCTATTCAGTTCCAGCAACAAGACCCCATCATTTTAGTTGTGAAAAGGCTACTACCCAGTAATTTTGATTCTCCTGAACTCCATGGTCCACAGGAATAGTAAAGAAAAGGTGGTGATTTGTTAAGAGTTGTGCAGTCCAGTCCTCTACCAAACCCATTAAGCAAATGCAAACCATCTTAGGGTTAGAGAGTCTCCTGTTTGTTGAGTTTGCTACTAAATCACTCTATTTTCTCACCTTGGTAGCTGCATTTGTGTACTTAGCCGCATAAATGCTCATTTTTTATTTCTGCACCAAAATGCACATGACTGAATGCAGCTCTATGTGAACACTCATTAATGCACAGCTCTTTTGTGTCTTGCCTCCCTTTAATTTATTTTGCCACCCTCAAGGCACACAAAAACTGAGTTTTGCAGTACTCTGAAATACACTTAACATCGACCAAATGTAATTTTGCAATTCATCCACAAATGTAAAATATTTTAAAAACTTTATGATATTAACATATTTTCCTAAAAAATTATGTTGGTTAACTCTGTACAGGTGTATGAAGTGCATGATTTGCATGGTAAAACATGCACTTTCCAAGCATGCTTCGAATTTCTAAGTACTTCTATTTCCATAACTATCCCAATGTTGCAGGTGCACAGGATATTTGCACCAAAGGATGGAATAATGTATGAATCATTCCCTCTTCTAGTGACTTCCCCTCTTCACTTCCCAGCCTGATAGTCTGATAGAAGAAAGAAACTTTGCAATTTGTGCCAAGTGACTTTAATCCATCTAAGAAAGGCATAAATTCATCCTCCCACCCCCTCCTTCCACCTCTGGGCATGAAGCTAGACACAGTATTTGTGCCCTGGGTCTTTAGGATTTCTCATTCTTAACTGAACTGAATGACCTTTACTGATTTCAACCACTAATCAGTTCAATTCATTAAGAGCATATTTTTATGGTTCTCTTTCCTTTTTTGTGTAGAGGGAATTAAATACCCCTTTTAATGTTGCCTACCCACAGAAGAGAAAATTTGGTTAGAATCCCATGTGCACTCAACAAAAGGAAACAGGTAAATAAGACCTAGGATTATTTCAAAAAGCCCTATGATTTCTTAATAACACAAATTGCTGTTGAATAACTGATACAACAAAGAATTCTCCGTCTATCGGTTGTTTGTTTCAATGGTGACATGTTTTCACTCTAAAAAGATGAAGTTTGATTTCCTGAAAATAACTTTGAATTGATGTAATTTTGTAAAAAGAAAAAAAAATATATGTATTTTGAGGAAATAAAAGAAAGAGTATTCTTGTCTTTGTGTCACAGTAAATAATTTTGAACTGCAGAACAAGCTCAAAATGACCTTATCATGTTTAATAAGATACTGAGTTGCTTTTTAGAGACAAGAGATCAAAACCATAATTCATGCACCTAAAGCATACACAGAACAGAGAACTTTGACTTTCATATGCACCCAGAACCAAATAAGTCTTGCTTCCTTCACCCCCAAGCACACACAGAGAACCACAGGACTGGGACATAGCCAGAACTTGAACACGAGAACCCTTGTAGAAGTAAGGAGCCATTGTCCAAGAAGGTCTGATGTTGACACCCCTTAGCATAATGGCCAAGTTCCAAAGTCCTTAAATTAAAACTTGCCCCAACAGCACTACCACAGACCTGTTCCCCCAGCCCCTTAAAACCTGCCCCAAACCCTGAATCAGGAAGTTCGGGCCTTTCAGCATTAGTTTTCCATTTTCATGGGTGGCACCATTCAGAATACAATAGCCAATCCTTCTCCACTGCAGTTCTCATTGTTCAGTGTTTGGCTCTGCTGGGTGGATGAAACTCCTTTTATTTAGTAACAATTTGAGATTTGCTGGATAAAATTATATTCAAATAGTGAGAGATATAAATCATGTTCATTATTTTCTTCTTTCCTAGTTTCACAAAATGCAATTATAAATCCCTTTGTAAAGATTAGTCTATTTTAGGTTCTCATGGAGAATTCTCAAATATACGTAAGCCAGTAAGTTTGAACACAAATATAATGTTTTAAGTAGCTCTGGAATTACCTGATGGATGGATGAATGAATGAATGAATGAATGAATTGATGAATTATATATAAGATTGTAAACTATGAACTAGACATTACAGAAGCAACAACATGGAGAAAGCTAAGACTTTGGAATAGTGATCCTTACCTGTTTTTGGTTTGCTTGTTTTCATACTCCTCATATAAATTCATATATTCCTTTTGTCAAACAAGAGTGGCTGACCATAGCTAGAGAGTAGAATTCTTCCTCTTTAATTTTTGCACTAAGTGTGGCACTAAGGCTTTGCTACTTGTTTATATTTAGAGGCAACTAAAGGACCTCAGAACATGCCGCCCCAAAATGTGCTGCTCTGGCATATTGACTCTTTTGAGTTAAAGGCATTTGAATAAGAGCAAATGCAAGAAATGCTCAGATATTTTGGTCTTAAAAGTAGAAAATGAAATCCCAAGGTGAAAGATGTCCTCCTTATACTAGAAGGAAAATGTCATTCTTATCACCAAGGACAAGTGAGACTGAGATAATTTATACAGACAGACCTTCTAAAAAATAAACTAACAAAATAGAAGCAGAGGCATGGAAACATGGAACAGACTGACAGTGACTGGAGGAGAGGGGAAGAGAATAATAGGGAAAGAAGGGGAAGGAACTAGACAAAAAACATGTATGAATGACCTACAGACATGGACAACAGTGTGGGGATTGACTGTGGGAGAGGGGCTGGGGTGGGTTGGGCAGAAAAGGGCAAAGAGGGAAAATTGGGACAAGTGTAATAGAATAACAATAAAAATGATCTAATAAAAACAAACAAATAAATAAATATTATCTTTCTTTATCTTCCTGACATAGTTGACTCACTTTTTCACAGTTGCCTCTTTTTGTATAACCTAATATAAGAGCATTCGGGTTTTGCCATTTCTTTGGGTCTTCATTCCTTAGAAAGATTCCTGTGTTATGTATTAAATGAATTTGTATGTTTTTCTCTGATTAATCAGTCTAATATCAATTTAAGTCACAGGCCCAACTGAAAAGAACCCTAAGAAGGGAGAGGTACAATTTTGCCTCCCCTACACAGCATCAGTTTTTGAACATGTAGGCACTAGGCACTATGGTTTATGCCTGGGAAAGTAACATTGAACAAGACATCGTGACTTCATCAACTAGCATTCCTATTTCATAGAAAATAATATTATGCAAAAGCAATATAGAAACTCATACAAAAGCCCCTTTAGAAATGACAATGATATTATCAACAATTTATTCTTTTAATGTCCTCTATTTATATCTAAATGTAACAGAATCCTGCTATGAAGGGAAACTGTTAAATATTCAGTAAATTCTTAGCCATTTCTTGGTAGGTAAAAAAGTTTTTCAGTTGTCATTGTTGGTAATAACTTACAGTTATTCTCTGTCATATGTTTTATTTTCATTATCTTTTAAATGCAATTATTTTATTGATTGTAACTAAAATAAAAACCACCAGCTCATTAATACACCTAGGAAGCTATGCTTGCAATTAAAGGTCATTTATGATTAATATGCTTTTCTCTGAAAAGCTACTTGGTCAACTGAAAATTGTGAAAGGCATGTACTTAAGTAAAAATAAAAAAATGTTTATTATTTCTTCATAAAAATGTGCTTGATATATAATTATTTGGCAAGATGCCACAAAATAAGGACATTTATGCTAATATTTACCAATCTCTTGTGGCAGCTGATGAAAATCATAAAATTTAGCTGGGAAGGGTGAAAGTTAAAATAAATGAGTATGTCAAGGAGTATATAAAAGATTACTTTAATTTTCTTTCGAAAAGTACCAATATAGCAAATTATCAGTAGTTATTTTTATACATTTTTTAATCTCATAAATGTTTTTTTCAAATAAAGTCTTAGTATAACTCCAGGGAAGTATTGCTTATAAATAGGGCACCATATATTCCAAACATTCTACTCAATTTATCAGCCTTATTAATGTTTAAGAAATATTGGCTACAGATTACTGAAATTTTTAGGCTTGTTTTTTCTTTCCAAGCGGCAATATTCAAAGTGTTGTTTGAAGTTTAGGGTTAAAATAACCACTACTTTTGTGTTAGAAGAATAAGAGGGTCTACTAAATCTAAACAAAATGTTTCACTTGCATGAATAGATGAAAGTAAAATCCTTCATTTTTACATCATTTCTGTGATACACTTTAGAAATTTACGATGTCTCTAAAATTGAACATATGGCCACTGAATGATTGATTTTTGTCCTATTTTAGTGTTCTTTCAATAGCAAAATATGACCATTTTATATTTGTTTCAAAATTGTCCATATTAGTGTATATTTCCAGATAGCAAAAGACAAGTTTTGGGAACAGAATAACCAAGATCAAGTCCTAGTTATATTGTTACCTGGATTTCTGATCTTAGCAAGCATAGTCACATTTTCTAATAGTTTGTTTTCTAGAAGGGCACCAGAATTGGAGATACCCTTTGTAAATGATTAACACATACATACAATAAATGTGCATAAATATTGTAACTGCCTCCCTCTTTGATCATCTTTCCTGTTAAATATAGTATTCAGTGTTCTCTCTCCCCCCTCTCTCTCTCTTTCTCTCTCTCTCATCTCCTGTCTCTATTTCTGAAGATTATAGCTCAGTCTGCGCCATATATCCCCACATTCAGATTCCCTATTTAGATTTTCTGATTAATGGCAGCTGGGGTACAAGAAGGTATCAATTAACTGAATATGTTAAAATTAAATCAATCTATAAGATTAATTATTATTTTCAAGTCTTTTTAGAAAATTGTTAACCCTCTTGCTCTGTATGAAATTAATATGGAGATTTCTTAGTTTCTAGCACCTGAGCCTGTCAGGTACTTTTATGCACTATGAAACTTGTAGGGTGAATTATAATTCAACTTGTAAGCTGAATTATAACCCTCTAAGCATCAAAGATTGGTAGATAAACTAATTATTAGCATTTGATATCTTTGCTACAATTATTTTATTGATGTTATATGAATCAATAATATCAGTTTATAAGCTGATAATCACTGGCTAAATGTCACTCAATGATGAATCATTTTTTAAAGACCATTAGCTTATATGAAAGTCCCAGTATAAGGTGTATTTGTTCTTAGTAAAATAGAGTCCATGGAAGCATTTTTTTGGGGGAAGCACACCATAAATGTCTTAATTTCTTAGGAAATATGTCCATTTGATAAATGCAGAGAAATCTATTCATTGGATCCATATTACAATCATTTGAGCAATAATGTCGAAGTATGGTGTTGTAAAATTTGCCTGTTATTTGAGGACAATTTTAGATAAATAGGGTCCTGAAAAACTGTAACTACTTAAAGTATTACAACCAATTTATTTGTAATCATTGTCATTATCCATATGACAGGGTGAAATATAATTTTTTATTTACTGAGAGAGAGAGAGAGAGAAACATCGATTTGTTGTTCCACTTATTGATGCACCCCTTGGTTGATTCTTGTATGTGCCCTGACCCATGGTCAAACCTGCAACCTTGGTGTATTGGGACTGAGGTTATCTGGCCAGGGCCTAATAAATTAATAGGGAACAGATTAACAGGGGAAATGTCCAAACTTTATGACATATATTTCTAATAAACATGTAATAAATGTTATTACATATATATTTATATAATTGCCTACACTTTCCCATTGAAATCCTAGACCCCTGTTTCCATCTCCTCCATCCAGAAAGGCATATGAAGACATGAAAGAACACATAAGTAACATGAAAAAGTGGCTTCCATGCCTGTACTTTGACTCCTACGACATTACCTCTCTCTTCTAGTCTGCACTAGTGGCTTCACGGAGATTTCCCAAAGACTGACCTAGGAAACCTGGGAAGTGGCTTCCAAGTGATCTGAATGAGATTCAAGTGCCACCTGAAAGTGCCACTGTTCCTTTTCTGGGACATCCCTGAAAGATAGTGAATTAAAATCCTTCTCATGGGCAGAATTTTGAGCAAGGCACCTGGTTTTACATTTTGCTTAGAAGGAGAAATGGCCAGGTGTGCAATTCAATATTTATTTATGGGTTGTGACAAATAGTTCGGCTGGGTGGTCAGGGACTTGGAAGAGACAAGGAAATCCTGAGCAAAGGTATATGCATAGGTATCTGTGCAATGATAAAAACATGACAATATTTATGTCTCATATGAATGCTCAACAAAGGGTGACCTCAGCAGAGGAAGATTTTAATAATCAAATGGATAGAATGATCTATTCTATGGGTATATTTGACCATATAATTATGAATATAATGTGCACTTTGTTGCCAAAATATTTGAGGGAAAAATAAGGATGTGTGTTATATATGGGCAGTACTTGAAATACCTTGTATCTGTTCTTGTGTTTTGTAATTATTTGTTACATAAAATTTCTTGTACTGTAACATGTTAAAAATAAATGCTAAAATTCCTTTATAATTCAAAAAAGTATCTAAATGTAAGTAAATGAAAAATTGAATTAAACAATTACAGTGAAAGATTTTTTTCCTCAAAGTTTGGGCCAAAAATGTGGGTGTGCATTATATGTGGCAAAATGTGGTAGCCTCTTTTTCCAATGAGTCCTGTCATTGCCCAGTGGGCTCATGAACAATGTGACCATGGTGACAGTGTTGGAGGTTATGCAAGGAGGGCACAGCAGCCTTGACTTCTACTCACCAAGGACTATCTGAGCAGCAGGGACCAACACTGAGTTCTCAATAAGTTACCATTTTCCAGGGAGACCAGTTAGCTACCTGGCTGCAGGTTAAGTATATTGGACTGCTTCCATCATAGAAGGGGCAATGTTTTCTTCTAACTGGGTTAAATACTCATAGCCCATATGAATTTGCCTTCCCTGCATGCAATTCTTTGGCTAAAACTACCATCCTTGGACTTAGGAATGCCTTATGCACCATCATGTTATTCTCTATAGCATAACTTCTTGTCAAGGAACTAACTTCATAGCAAAAGAAGAGGTAATGTTTCCACGCTGAGGGAATTCACTGCTATTTCCATGTTCCCCACTATTCTGAAGCGGCCAGCTTGGTGGAACAGTGGAATGGGGCCTTTTAACGACTCAGCAATGGTGCCAGCTGGGTAGCAGTGCTTTGCAGGTTTGGTGAAAGGTTCTTCAGGGTTCTCTATGTGCTCTCAATCTCCATCTAATACCAGGTTCTGCTTCTTTCATAGCCAGGATTCACAGGTCTGAGCATCAGGGGGTTTAAACAGGAGGAGCGCCACTCACTGTTACCCCTAGGGACCCCTAGTCATCTTCAGACTACTTAATTTTCTTTTGTATTGTCACAAGAGAAAATGAATGACATGTTAGTAAATGTACATTCGCTTTTATAGATAAATTCTTCCAATGTATTTTAATTTGATGTCAGGACCATTATACAGTTTTTTAAAATTATATATTTATTGATTAATACTTCATTATTTTCTATAACTAGTATTTTAATTTTTATAATATCTAGAAAATTATTGCTTAGGCTAAATTCTGAAAATCTATTCACCTAAGTGATATCTCTGTACATAAATAATAAATTATTAAAATTTACAAATTTTACCACATTATTTGAATTAGAAAAAAAGAACTAAGACCTACACATATTTTTTACACATAAATGTTTTTTTCCTCTAGTTTTTGTTTAATAGAAATAAAGCTGCTATGAACATTCTTGGCATATGCTTTCATTTCTCTTCCTTAAATATCTGAAAGTGGACTTCCTAAGATGGCGGCATAGGTGAATGCACCGTACCGCCTCGCACAGCCAAACAAGGGGAAAAAACAGAAATCTACATATCCAAAAACAGCCAGATCTGACAGAAAATCATATTGAGAGGAAGTCCGACAACCAAAGAATTAAAGAAAATACATTCATCAAGTTTGGTGAGCCAGAAGGTGCAGAGCGAAGGGA
>PVJI01026234.1:0-19268 GCA_004026765.1 Micronycteris hirsuta
CTCTGAAAGAGCCCTTTGCCAGACACTATGAGCTACACAGTTCCTCAGGCCCAGATCCACTAATGCCAGCAGAGCAGAGAAAATAGAAACAGGTGCAACAACGTGCTATCTTCTCTTCTGCATAGCTGCTTAGCATTCATTTCTTACCCTTCAAGTTTGGGCCTAATCTGTCACCAGCTTTTATATTATAGTTTATTTCAAATCCTGTATTTTGTTTTTCCCTTCTCCTACTCCATTTTACCTTCTTCCTTCCACTTCTTATTTTTGTTTTAAATTCTATTTTCTCTTTTGCCACAACTTGTTTCTATTCTGTATTCTTACTATTTCTCCCCACCCAGCCTCTCAACACCATTTGTAATTGTCATTAGTCATCACACATTCTTTTTTGCATTTTTAAAACACCCTTATTCTCTCTCCACCTTTATCAATCTTTGCTAGTTGGTTGTGGATAGATGGTTGTTGTCACATTTCTTCACTCTCATTTCTAGATAGTCACTATTTTTGAATATCAAATCTCAAATTTTACCTTTCCACCTTCCTACTACATTTCACCTTGCTCTTTTCCATTCTTTTTTTGTTTTAAAAATTATTTTTCCCTTGTCTTAGCCTGCATTCATTCCTCACTCTTAGAATTCCTTTTCCCTCTATCCTATCAAAATAATTCTTTTTCCTCTAGACACCTCATAAGCTTTTCTTTCTTTCTTTTTTCCCTCTTATTCCCATTTCACCTATATAAATCTTAGCTCATTTGTTGTTGATAGCGCTCTGGTGGATCTTTTATTCCAATTAGGTCCTTAATTTTTTATATGTATTATTTTTTGTTGTTATTCTTTTTTCTCTCACTATATATGTGTATATATATGTATATATGTATATGTACATATATATGTATATGAGTGTATATGTATATATAGGGAGAGAAAAACAATTTATATATATTACTTTACATACATATGAATATATGACTACATATGAATATATGAATTTATTCATTATACATATATATAAAGTCAGTTTAAATCTAATACTATATGCTTCCCTTCTCTTACTCCATTCTGCCTTCCTCCTCCCTTTTGGATTTATGATGTAAATTATATTTTTCTCTTTTTATCTTGTCTCTATTCCCTACTTTTTTTTTAGATTTTGAAATTTATTTATTTTTAGACAGAGGAGAAGGGAGGAAGAAAAAGAAGGAGAGAAATGTCTATGTGTGGTTGCCTCTCATGCACCCCCACTGGGGACCTGGCCATGTGCCCTGACCAAGAATTGAACCAGTGACCCTTTGGTTCGCAAGCCAGTGCTCAGTCCACTGAGCCACACCAGCCAGGGCTATTCCCTTCTCTTATTGCTCCTTCCTCTACCCTCACAAAATCATTTTTATGCAGTTAGTCATCTCATATTCATTTTTCCTTTCTTGTAATAGTCTTAATCTCTTTACACCTTTATTAATACTGGCTTATTTGATGTTGATAGTGTGGTTCTGGGTGGGGGTTATTTTTGCAGGTGTGGGTTTGTTTCTTGGGCTGTTTGGTTTGTTCCAACAGCACCTGTACAATAGCATACAAAATGTGGTGGGTGGAATGACTCGCGGTCACCCAGCCAGAAGGAAGGACCCACCAAAGAATGACCCCAAAACAACCAAAGCCCAATTACAACCAGAGAGCTTACATAAACAGCATAAAGAGCAGCACAAAAGCATCAAGCTCAGGTGATAAAGGAGATGATACCACTGAGTTCCACAGGTCTCCAACCACAGAAGTTCACACTATAAGACAGGGAGTCAAAGCAGATCAATCTAAGAAGCAGAAACAAACAAGGAGAGTCACATAATATGGGGAGATAAAGAAATAACTCCCAATTAAGAGAAAAAGAAATGCCCAGAAAAAAGTGGTAAATGAAATAGAGGCAAGCAAATTATCAGACATCAAGTTCTAAGTAATGGTTATAAGGATGCTGAAGGTGCTCAATGAGAACTACTAAGAACTCCAGAGAAGTTACAAGGAACTTACTGTGAACTACGCCAGCATGGAAAAGGACATAGAAACTATCAATAAAGGCCAAGAAGAAATGAAAAAGTGAAATATTTGAAATGAATAATACAGTGGAAGGAATTAGATCATGTTAGATAAAGCAGAAAATCAAATCAGCAAGCAGGAGGACAAGGTAGAAAAAAATTCCCATACATAGCAATGAACTGAAAAAAGACTCAAAAGAACAAAGAGAATGTAAGGGAACTTCAGGAAAACATGAAACATAATAATATCTGTATGATAGGGGTACCAGAAGGAAAAGAAGAGGAGCAAAAGATAGAAAACCTGTTTGAAAAAGTAACGATGGAAAACTTCCCTAAGTTGATGACAGAAAAAGCCATACAAGTCCAGGAAGCATAGAGGGTCCCAATCAGGATGAACCCAAAGAGGCCCACTCCAAGACACATCATAATTAAAATGGCAAAATTTCAAGACAAAGAGAGAATCTCAAAGGCAGCAAGGGAGAAACAGTAACATATAAGAAAGCTTCAATGAGGCTAGCAGCTGACTTCTCAACTGAAACACTACAAAACAAAAGGGAATGGCAAGAAATATCCCAGTAATGAAAAGCAAAGGCCTGCAAACAAGACTACCCAGTAAGACTTCCAGTTAAAATGGAAGGTGAAAGGAGCTTCCCAAACCAAAAGAAAAAGAAAAAAAGGCTAAGAGAACACATGTCCAAGAAACCAGCACTACAAGAGATGTAAAAGGGAATGTTTTAAGACAATGAATGGGGAGGGGGAGAAGGAGAGAAGCACAGGCACAAAGGGAAAAAATGGCAATGACTAAATGCCTATCAACAATCAACTTAAATGTAAATTGATTAAGTGCTCCAATCTAAAACATAGAGTAGCTGAATGGATAAGAAAACATCACCCACATATATGCTGTCTACAAGAAATCCAACTCAGAACAAAAGATCTACACACACTGAAAGTGAAAGAATGGAAAAAAGTGTTCCAAGCAAATGGACATGAAAAAAAGCCAAGGTAGCAATCCTTATATAAGACAAAATAAATTTCAAAACAAAGTCCATGAAAAAAAACAGAAAAGTGTACTTCATAATACTTAAGGTAAGAATCCATCAAGAAGATATAACCCTTGTAAACATATATGCACCCAACATAGGTCCACCTAAATATAAAAAGAAAATCTTGGTGGGCTTCAATAAAGATATATACAGCAACACACTAGTTGTAAAGGATTTTAACATCCCATTGTCAACAATGGATATATCTGTCAAAGAATCATCAATGATATTGTGGCACTGAATGACACTCTAGATCTGATGGACTTAATTGATATATTTACAGAATCTTTCACTCAAAGAAGTAAAATATATATTCTTCACAAATGCACATGGAACATTTTCAAAGATAGACTACATAGTAGGACACAAAACAAGCCTCAGCAAATTCAAAAAAATTGGTCACATCAAGCATCTTCTCTGATCATGATGGCTTGAAACAAGAAACCAACCTCAAGGTGAAAACACAAAAACTCTTTATTCATGGAGACTGAACAAAGAAGAAATCAAAACCTTTCTGGAAACAAATGAAAATTAAGAAACAACAGCCCTAAACCTATGGGACACAGTGAAATCAGTCCTGAGAGGAAAGTTTATAGCAATACAGGCCTACCTAAAAAAGATAGAAACATTTCAAATAAAAAACCTAATCCTACATCTACAAGAATTACAGGAACAACAAAAAATAAAGGGTGGAGCAAATAGAAGAAAGGAAATAATCAAGATTAGAGCAGAATTAAATGACATAGAAACTAAAAGAACAATTCAGAGGATCAATAAATCCAGGAGCTGGTTCTTTGAGAAGATAAACAAAGTTAACAAGCCTTTAACCAGACTCATCAAAAAAAGAAAGAGGACCAAGATAAATAAAATCAGAAATGAAAGAAGAAAATTACAACCAATACCATAGAAATACAAAGAACTGTCAGAAATTACTATGAACAAGTATATGCCAAGAAAATTGACAAATTGGATGAAATGGGCAAATTTCTAGAAACATATAATCTTTCAAAATAGAATCAAGAAGAAGAAGAAAGCCTACTAGACCAATAACAGCTACTGATATTGAAACAGTAATAAAAAAATTCCCAGCACAGAAAAGCCCTGGACTGGATGGCTTCACAGGTGAATTTTACCAAACATTTAGGGAAGAGCTAACTCTTATACTTCTCAGACTATTCCAAAAAATTCTAGAAGTGGAAAGACTCCCACACTTTTATGAGGCCAGTACTGTCCTAATTCCAAAACCAGGTAAAGACACATCAAAGAAAGAAAGCCACAGACCAATATTGCTAATGAACACAGATAGTAAAATTCTCAACAAAAAAATATTGGCAATCCAAATCCAGCAATCCACTAAAAAGAACATACACCGTAATCAATTGGAATTCATCCCAGGGATGCAAGGATGGTACAGTATTAACAAATCAATGAACATAATACATCACTTTAAACCAAATGAAAGACAAAAATCACATGATCATGTCAACAGATGCAGAAAAAGCATTTGATAAGGTACAGCACCCATTTATGATAGAAACACTCAGCAAAATGACAGTAGATAGATCATACCTCAACATAATAAAGGCCATATATGAAAAACCTACAGCCAACATCATACTCAATGGACAAAAACTAAAAGCTTTCCCCCTAAGATCAGGAACAAGACAAGGGTGTCTGCTCTCACCACTTTCTTCAACATAGTATTGAAACTTCTAGCTACAGCAATCAGACAAGAAAAAGAAATACAAGGCAAATCTGAAAGGAGGAGGTAAAACTATCATTGTTTGCAGACGATATAATAGTGCACATAGAAAACCCTATAGGTTCCACTAAAAAAACTACTCGATTTAATAAGTGAATTTGGCAAATAGCAAGATACAAAATCAATATTCAGAAACTGAAGTCATTTTTGTAAACCAACAATGAAATATCAGAAACAAAAACTAGGGAAAAAATCCAATTCACTACAGTAACAAACAAAATAAAGTAACTAGGAATAAACTTAACCAAGGAGGTAAAAGACCTGTACTCAGAAAACTACAGAATACTGAAGAAAGAAATTGAGGGAGACACAAATAAATGGAAGCATATACCGTGTTCATGGAATGGAAGAATTAACATCATTAAAATGTTTATATTATCCAAAGCATTCTATAGATTCAGTGCAATCTCTATTAAAATACCAATGATACATTTCACAGACATAGAACAAATATTTCAAAAATTTATATGGAATAACGACCCCAGATAAATTCAGCAATTTTAAGAAAGAAGAACAAAGTAGGACAGATCACAATACCTGATATCAAACTATATTGCAAGGCTACTGTAATCAAACAGTCTGGTACTGGCATAAGAACAGACACATAGATCAATGGAACAGAATAGAGAGCCCAGTAATAAACCCATGTCTCTATGGTCAATTTATATTTGACAAAGGGGATGGGAGCATACAATAGTGTAAAAATAGCCTCTTCAGCAAATGGTGTTGGGCATTCTGGAAGGGTACATGCAAAAAAAATGAAACTAGACCACCAACTTACACCATACACAAAAATAAACTCAAGATGTACAAATACCTAAATGTAAGTCATAATACCAAAAAAGTCCTAGAGGAAAACATAGGCAGAAAAACTTCAGATAGCCCATGTAGCTATATTTCCACCAATATATCTCCTAGGGAAAGGAATATAAAGGAAAGAATAAAGAAATGGGACTACATCAAATTAAAAAGCTTCTGCACAGCTAAAGAAGCCATCATAGAAATGAAAAGGGAACTGACTGTATGGGAGAACCCATTTACCAACGATACATTGGACAAAGGTTTTAATCTCCAAAATATATGAAGAACTCATATGACTCAACACTAGGAAGACAAACAATCCAATTGAAATATAGATCAATGCCCGGCTGGTGTGGCTCAGTGGATTGAGCGTGGGCTGGGAACCAGGCGGTCCCGGTTCGATTCCCAGTCGGGGCACATGCCTGGGTTGCAAGCCAGGTCCCCGTGAGGGCCACGTGAGAAGCAACCATACATTGCTCTTTCTCCCTTCCTTCTCCTCTCTCTAAAAATAAAATAAATAAATAAAATCTTAAAAAAAATAAATAAAATAAAATATAGATCAAGAATTTGAATAGATACTTCTCCAAGTAAGACATACAGATGGCCCATAGACATATGGAAAAATGCTCAACATCAATAGCCATCAGTAAGATGCAAATTAAAATCACAATGAGATACCACTACACACCAGCCAAAATGGCTCTCAACAAACAACAAGTGCTGATGAGAATGTGGAAAGGGGAACCCTAGTGCATTGTTGGTGGGAGTGCAGGCTGATGCAGCCACTGTGGAAAACAGTATGGAATTTCCTCAAAATATTAAAAATGGAGCTGCTTTTGACCCAGCAATTACTCTGGTGAGAATATACCCTAAGAACCCTGAAACACCAATTCAGTAGGACTTATACCACCTTTGTTCCCAGCATCACTATTTACAATAGTCAAGATTTGGAAACAACCTAAGTGCCCATCAAAGATGAGTGGTTGAGGAGGGAGGAAGATGGCGGCAAGATAGGGGGAACAGAGTTCACTTCCTCCTGCCCACTGGTTGATTTTCTGAGGAACGGGGCAAAAACCCAGCTGTATTCCAGCTCATATGATGATTGTTGACCAAGAAGATTACAGGGGAATTTGAACATTCATACAGTAAGCAGAGTGCTTTGGAAGAAAAAGGTCCCCCTCGGGACCAGCTCGGAGAGCAGGGTGGGGCTTCAGTCCCAGACCTGGCAGCCGCCCGGATTGGACACAAGATTCTTGGGGAGGGAGCCAGATTGGGATTCGTGAGTGGTCAGATGCTTGTTTGGTCTGGTGGGCGTAAATAGGAAGAATTTTTCAGAGAGGAAAAATAGGGAAAAAAAGAGGTGCTCCAGGGCTATTTGGAGAGGCCCCGCCCCCAACAGTCCCAAGGTGGGTGCATGCCCGGGATCAGTGTGCACCCGGGATTGGTGCACGCCCAGGATCAGAGGCCCAGGAAAGTCTGCCTGTAGCACCAGAGGGAGAACACGGTCGGCCCTCGGCCCTGGAAGCTGGCACTTCCATCAAGGGGAATTGGATACTGTTTGAACCTAGGGACCGAGGCCTTTCCCAGCCCATTCCAGAAGAATTAGGAACAGTTTGCAATCAGTGGCTCCGGGGCCAAGCGCGACTTGTGAAACCAAACAAGGGAAACTAAGGGCTGTACGCACCTGGTGATCCGTGGTCCAATCGTGCACAGTTCAAAAATACCAGGGACAGTGCACAACTGGACCCCTCAGCCAGAGCTCTTTGGTGCACAATCCAGGGAAAAACAAGAGAGCGAACACAGGCGCACAGCTCAAAAATACCAGGGAGGGTGCACAACTGGGGCCCCTTGGTTGGGGCTTGCTGGTGCACAACCCACGGACAGAGATAAAAGCAAGCACAGGTGTGCGGAGCTCACGCTGACAACTGGGGAAAAAGCCTTTGCCATCCAGCCCCAGCGCACATAGCCTGGCAGGACCAATCAGCTTTGTGGGAATAAGGCAGAAGCACCCCATTGAGGGGAGTGTCAGACAGGAGCTGCAGACCACACAAACTCAGAGCAGGAGCCAAACTATTCAGAAAGGGCTCGGAGAGAACCTATTAGTTAGACCAGCAGAGAGAAAATAGGCGGTGGAAGAGTTGCCCCTATCAGGTGCACATCAAAAGACCGTTTGGACCCAGAAGCACAATGAGGAACTGGGCTGGTGGCTGGACAGCAGTTAAGAGTAGACCTCAGGAAGGAAGAAAAGCAAAACTAATATCTTCCCCACCAGATGCAGCCTGGCCAGACAGCTTTAAAATCAGAAAGCTGAAGTTTTTTTTCTGTTTTGTGTTTGTTTGTTTGTTTTGCTTTTTTTGTTTTGTTTTTGTTTTTTTAACCCTATTCCTCTCTGTCCTTCACTATTTTTTAATTCCTTCTTCCTCCCTTGCCTTTAGTATTCTTAGTCCCCTCCTCCTCCTATCTCTTTTTTTATTTTTATTTTTTTTACTTTTTTGTTTTGTTTTGTTTTGTTATTTTTTAATTTATTCTTTTATTTTGTCCTACCATTCTTTCCTTCTTTATACTTTATTCCTCCTTCCTCCCTTCCTTTCCTTATAGTATTATTTCTCCCTTCCTTCACTCCTTTTTTTTTCTTCTTTCTTTCCCCCTTGCCCCCTCTCTTCTTTACCTACAGGTGAGACATAAAAACCTGGAGCTGTGAAAAGACCAGAATCAGTCCTGGACAGGAGTTAGTCCAAAAAACAGAGACAGTGAGACAAAATTCACTTTGCTACTCCAGAGAACTTGACAGATTAATTTAAGAAACAGAGGATAGCAAGAAGAGTCTCACAAACAATGGGTAGACAAAGAAACAACCCCCAAATGAAAGGAAAGGAAGAAGCCCCAGAAAGAATGATAAACGAAACAGAGGCAAGCCAACTATTAGACATGGAGTTCAAAGCACTGGTTATCAGGAAGCTCAAAGCTCGATGAGCTCGCAGAGAATTTCCAGAAACTACAGGAAAACTACAATGAGCTCACTGAAAACTATGTCAACATGAAAAAGGAAATAGAAACTATCCAAAAGGGCCAAGCGGAAATGAAGAATACAATATCTGAACTAAAGAACACAATAGAAGGAATCAAAAGCAGGTTCAATGAGGCAGAGGATCGTATCAGTGAGCTGGAAGACAAGGTAGAAAAACATACCCAAAAAGAGCAGGAACAGGAAAAGAGACTCAGGAAGAATGAAGAGGTATTAAGAGAAATGCAGGACAACATGAAACGTAATAATATTCATATAATAGGGATACCAGAAGGAGAATAAGAAGGGCAAGGGATAGAAAGCGTGTTTGAAAAAGTAATGATGGAAAACTTCCCGAATCCGATGAGAGAAAAAGTCACACAAGTCCAAGAAACACAGAGAGTCCCAATCAAAAGGAACCCAAACAGGCCCACTTCAAGACACATCATCATTAAAATGGCAAAATTCCAAGACAAAGAGAGAATCTTAAAGGCAGCGAGACAGAGACAGGAAGTAACATACAAGGGAGCCCTGATAAGGTTAGCAGCTGACTTCTCAACAGAAACACTCCAAGCCAGAAGAGAATGGCAAGAAATATTCCAAGTAATGAGAACCAAAGGCCTGCAACCAAGGCTACTGTACCCAGCAAGGCTCTCAATCAAGATAGAAGGCCAAATAAGAAGCTTCCCAGACAAACGAAGTCTAAAAGAATACACCTCCACCAAACCAACTCTGCAAGAGATGCTAACGGGACTGATTTAAGGAAAGGAAGGAAAAGAGAGAGGGAGAGAAACACAGGAAGGGAAAAAAAGAAAAAGACAATGAAGAAGTACCTATCAATAATAATCTTAAATGTAAATGGATTAAATGCTCCAATCAAAAGACACAGAATAGCTGAATGGATAAGAAAGCATGTCCCACACATATGCTGCCTACAAGAGACCACCTCAGGGCAAAAGACATTCACAGATTGAAAGTGAAGGGCTGGAAACAAGTTTTCCAAGAAAATGGAAAGGAAAAAAAGAGCCGGGGTAGCTATACTCATATCAGACAAAATAGACTTCCAAAAAAGGGCCATAAAGAGAGACCCAGAAGGACACTTCGTAATACTCAAGGGAAGAATCCACCAAGAAGACATAAACATTGTAAATACATATGCACCCAACATAGGAGCACCCAAATACATAAAGAAAATCTTGGAAGACTTCAAGGAAGACATTGATAGCAACACAATTATAGTAGGAGACTTCAACACCCACTGTCAAAAATGGACATCCTCCAAACAAAATATCAGCAAAGATATTGTGGCATTAAAAAATGCCCTGGAAGAAATGGACTTAACTGATATATACAGAACCTTTCACCCCAAAGAAGCTAAATACACATTCTTTTCAAATGCACATGGAACATTTTCAAAAACAGACCATATGATAGGACACAAAACAAACCTCAAGAAATTCGAGAAGATTGAAATCATACCAAGTATTTTCTCTGACCACAAGGGACTGAAATTAGAAACCAACCCAAAGGAAAAAACCCAAAAGTACTCACAATCATGGAGACTGAATAGCATGCTATTAAACAATGAATAGGTCAAGGACGAGATTAGGGAAGAAATCAAAAAGTTCCTTGAAACAAATGAAAATGAACTAACAACAACCTAAAACTTATGGGACACAGCAAAGGCAGTCCTGAGAGGGAAGTTCATAGTGATACAGGCCTACCTAAAAAAATAGAAACAGTTCACTCAAACAACCTGACCCTACGCCTACAAGAAATCGAGGAACAACAACAGAGACAACCCAGAGCAAGTAGAAGGAAGGAAATAACCAAGATCAGATCAGAATTAAATGATATAGAGACTAAAAAAACAATTCTAAGGTTCACTGAATCCAGGAGCTGATTCTTTGAAAAGATAAACAAAATTGACAAGCCTTTAAGCAGGCTCATCAAGAAAAAAAGAGAGATGACCCAAATAAACTCAATCAGTAATGAAAGAGGAGATATCACGACTGATGCCACAGAAATACAAAGGATTATAAGTCACTACTATGAAGAACTGTATGCCAAGAAATATGAAAACCTAGGAGAAATGGACAAATTTTTAGAAAAATATAATCTTCCAAAACTCAATAAAGAAGAAGCAGAAAGCCTGAACAGACCAATAGCAGCAGATGAAATTAAAGCAGTAATCAAAAAACTTCTAACACACAAAAACCCTGGACCAGATGGTTTCACAGGAGAATTCTACAAAGCATTTAAGAACTAACACCTATCCTTCACAGACTATTCCAAAAAATCCAAAATGATGGAAGACTCCCAAACTCTTTTTATGAAGCCAGCATCATCCTAATCCCAAAAACAGAAAAAGACGCAACAAAGAAAGAAAACTTCAGGCCAATATCATTGATGAACATTGATGCTAAAATTCTCAACAAAATATTAGCAAACCGCATCCAGCAATACATCAAAAAGATCATACACCATGACCAAGTGGGATTCATCCCAGGGACGCAGGGATGGTACAACATTCACAAAACAATAAACGTAATACATCACATAAACAAAAGCAAAGACAAAAATCACATGATCATATCAATAGATGCAGAAAAAGCATTCGATAAGGTGCAGCATCCATTTATGGTAAGGACACTTAGCAAAGTGGGAATAGAGGGAGCACTCCTCAACATAATAAAGGCCATATATGAGAAACCTACAGACAACATTATACTCAATGGACAAAAACTAAAATCTTTCCCACTAAGATCAGGAACAAGACAAGGATGTCCACTATCACCACTTCTATTTAACATAGTACTGGAAGTTTTAGCCACAGCAATCAGACAAGAAAAGGAAATAAAAGGCATCCAAATTGGAAAGGAGGAAACAAAACTGTCATTGTTTGCAGATGACATGATAGTGTACTTAGAAAATCCTATAGACTCCGCCAAAAAACTACTCGATATAATAAGTGAATTTAACAAAACAGCCGGATATAAAGTCAATATCAAGAAATCAAAGGCATTTTTATATACCAACAGTGAAACAGCAGAAACAGAAATCAGGAAAAAAATCCTATTTGATATAGCAACAAAAAAATAAAATAAAATACCTGGGAATAAACCTAACCAAGGAGGTAAAAGACCTGTACTCAGAAAACTATGCAACGCTGAAGAGGGAAATCATGGAAGACACAAACAAATGGAAACATATACCGTGTTCATGGATCGGAAGAATCAACATCATCAAAATGTCCATACTACCCAAAGCAATTTATAGATTCAATGCAACCCCTATCAAAGTACCAATGGCATATTTCACAGATATAGGACAAACACTTCAGAAATTTATATGGAACCATAAATAACCATGAATATCAGTTGCAATCTTGAGAACGAATAACAAAGCAGGAGGGATCACAATTCCTGATGTCAAACTATATTACAAAAACACGGTAATCAAAACAGCTTGGTACTGGCATAAAAACAGACAGATAGACCAATGGAACAGAATAGAGAGCCCAGAAATAAACCCAACTCTCTACGGGCAATTAATCTTTGACAAAAGTGGGCAGAAGCATAAAATGTAATAAAAATAGCCTCTTCAACAAATGGTGTTGGGAAATCTGGATGGCTACCTGCAAAAAATGAAACTCGAGCACCAACTTACACCATACACAAAAATAAATTCAAGGTAGATAAAAGACTTAAATGTAAGTCATGACACCATAAACGTTCTAGAGGAAAACATTGGTAGAAAAATCTCAGACATTCCACGCAGCAACATCTTCAATGATATGTCCCCTAGAGCAAGGGACATAAAGGAAAGAATAAACAAATGGGACCTCATCAAAATAAAGAGCTTCTGTGGGGCTAAAGAAAACAGTGTTAAAATAAAAAGAGAACCAACCGTATGGGAAAACATATTTGCCAATGATACCTCAGACAAGGGTCTGATCTCGAAAATATATAAAGAACTCATACGACTCCACCCAGGAAGATGAAACACCCAATTAAAAAATGGGCAAAAGACATGAACAGACACTTCTTGAAAAAGGACATATGAAGGGCTCAGAGACATATGAAAAGATGCTCAACATCATTAGCCATCAGAGAGATGCAAATTAAAACCACAATGAGATACCACCTCACACCAGTCAGAATGGCCATCAGCAACAAAGCAACAGATAACTGTTGGAGGGGATGTGGAGAAAAGGGAACTCTACTGCACTATTGGTGGGAATGCAGACTGGTGCAGCCACTGTGGAAAACAATATGGAACTTCCTCAGAAAAATGAAAATGGAACTGCCTTTCAACCCAGCAATTTCACTACTGGGATTATACCCTAAGAATCCTGAAAAACCAATTCAAAAGAACCTATGCACTCCAATGTTCATAGCAGCACAATTCACAATAGCCAAGTGCTGGAAACAACCTAAGTGCCCATCTACAAATGAGTGGATCAAGAAACTATGGTACACTTACACAATGGAATTCTATGTAGCAGAAAGGAAGAAGGAGCTTATAACCTTTGCAACAGCATGGATGGAACTGGAGAGCATTATGCTAAGTGAAATAAGCCAGGCAGAGAGGGACAAATACCATATGATCTCACCTTTAACCAGAACATAATCAATAAAAGCAGAAAGCAACAAAGAAATTGCTTTGAAAGTAAGAACAGTCTGACAGTGGCCAGGGGGATGGGGGAGGGGACAATGGGGAGAAGGGTTTACAGGAGCCACTATGGAGGACACATGGACAGAGCCAAGGGGGAAGAGGGAGGCGGGGGAGGGAGGTGGGGTTGGAGGTGGGAGGGGAGGGGAGAGGATGCAGATAACTGTAATTGAACAACAATAAAGTAATTATTTTAAAAAAAGATGAGTGGATGAAAAAATGCGGTACATTTACACAATGGAATACTACGCAGCAGAAAGAAACAAGGAATTCCTACCTTTCATGACAGCCTGGATGGAGCTGGAAAATGTCATGCTGAATGAAATAAGCCAGTTGGTGAAAGGCAAATACCATATAATCTCACTTATAAGAGAAATCTAATGAACAAAATTAATTAATCAGCTAAATAGACCCAGAGGCTGAATCACAGAATAGACTGATAGTGGTAAAAAGGGAAAAGGAATAGGGGGACTCTTTGAAAGAATGTGAAAGGATTAGCCAAGGAACATATATGAAGGACCCATGGACATGGACTACAGGGTGGCAATTGACTATGGAAATGGGGTTGGGCTTGGTGCAGGGGGCAACAGGGAGAAAAATTGGAGCTACTGTAATAGTATAAATAATATATCACTAATAAAAAGTGAAAAAATAAAGGCATATAGTTTATTTGAAGAAAAATTAAGATGTCTTTTTTCTTTTTTGTACTATTTTTGCATAGAGCCTGTGTTGATTAGTTTCCTGCTTCTCCTTTCTCCCTCTTCTTCTTCTCCTTCTTCTTCCTTCTTTCTTCTTCCTTCTTCCTTCTTCTTTTTGAGACACTAATTGCAGGAGTTTTGAGTGGAGGATAGGCCAGGACAGTATTCCTGACTCACTAAGTAGAGTTGTATGACTTCTTCCAGACTTCATTGCTCCCCAGCTAATAAAGACTGATAGCTGTCCATCTATTTAGAACAATCTCTCTTCCATCTCTCTGGCTGACATACTGCTTTCAGCAAATGTCTGTAGTTGTGTAATTTCTTTAGTCCCTTTTTACCTGTTTATGCTTGTTATCAAGAAATGTGTGCACCACTAGCCTTCACTCCCTGTTTCTATTGGTCTAAACAAGGGAATGTTAATTTTTCTTATGTAGGCAAGCTACTTAGTAGGGTATTGCTTGAGATTTACAGCCATATGCATTTTTTTTGCATCTTCATTCAGCACACCTAAGATTTCTTGCTTTTAACACCCATTCTCACAAATTGTGGTTCGTGGTCACGTATTTCTCCTGGTTTTGTAGAAAGTGGCATTTGCTTTTTTGGTTTTTATCGTCCTACTTTTGTGGTGTTTTATAAAATTTTTAAACATTACATTTAAGATTAATAATGCTCTCTGTGTTGTAAGAGTGATACATTATGTAGTATGATCACAAAAACTAGAAATAAAACTAGCTACAGGATACATGTGCTAAAATTTGTCATAGATATTAAGAAATTGTCTTAAATTATAATAGAATTTGGGGAATGGCGAGACTCATATTTATATTATCCTCTTTTTCTCTTCTTTTCTTTAGGACTTAAGATGTTCAGAATGTAATTGATCAGACTTCTCATTTTGTTGCACACCGTGACCATCCATCCAACCAAGACTCTTTTTTGTTTTATTTCACAATTTTCCTTTTGACTCCAGATCCTCTCTTCAATTCTTTTTCCTTGCTCTATCAGTACTTACTCTGTATATTTAATCAAGTACCCTAATTAACTTTAGTTATCTATATATTTTAAAAATATACGGTATTGTTTTGTGGCTATTTATTAATTTACTTTAATGCTACTGGATTTCATTTTGTTTAAATAAATCTCATTTATTTATCTAGTTTAACCAAAGATTTAGATTTTTAGGTATATTTGTGTTGCCCCATTCATATTCTCTAATTTCTGACTGCTGCCAATATTCATTGTATGGATCCATTTACATAATTTTACTTATACATTCCTCTAGTAATAATAGTTAGTTTGCCTTTAACTCTTTGCTATTATAAACAACAATCTAGTGAGTGTGTTTGTGTTTGTATTTGTCTTTGTTTGGGACTGGAATATAGTATATTCAAGATGGTGCAAGTCCTTTAGAATGGCTGTAAGCATATTCTTTAGAATAATATGTGCATAATAAAAACAGAGTAGGCACTTGATAAACAGTATTGATTATTACTGCTTTAAAATTATCTGTTAAATGAGGAGACTAGACCTTATCTGTAAGTTATAATTCTGTGTTATGAGTCTTTTGCCTTGAGACATGCTAACTGAAGTCACTTCAGCATAAATATTTTGTACACATACTCATATACATTTACTTTCAGGCAGGACCATTTCCACATCAGGAGAAAATCTGGCCCTCCTGTAAGTAATGGATGGTTGTTTGTTTTTTCCCAAGAGAAGTGCATGGTTCATCATTACTTTATCTATTTAGTTTTTTAAAAATTGTTGTTCAAGTACAGTTGTCTCCATTTCCCTCCATGCATTCCCCACTCCAGTCATCCTCATTTCCTACCCTTGATCCTACCACCCTTTGGTTTTGTCCATGTGTCCTTTATACATGTTCCTGAAAGCCTTCCCCCTTAAATCTGATTGGTCATTCAATTAAGATTAAGATAATAGCATATAATGCTAGTACTTAAAGAGCTTTCTAAGTCCCTATTTTATTTTTTAAATAGAATAATACATTAATGCTAATGCCCTAGTACAAAAAAATACCATATCCTTCCATTTTTAGAAAATGCACATTATATGAAATTCATACATTTAAAATAAATTGTATATAAACACATAGACTTTATTTTCTGCCTTTCGTAAATGAAATGACTTAGAGCATTTTTTAATTAGTTAGGACTTTGTTTTGGCAGCCGAACTTCCAGGCAATGCCAGTTGGATTCAGACCATTTGTTTTCTGCAGATCTTAGCTGAGCTGATGTAAAAGGAGAAAGAACATTAGGCTTGGAGTCAGAAAACTGATAGTTAAATCCTGACTTTGCCATTAACTAGCTATGTGATAATGCGATAACTCACTTAAATTCTTAGAACCTCCATTTTTTTCATCTGTAAAATGGAGTAATTCTTGATAATCTCAAGGCAAGTGGGGCTCAAGCAAATCATCCAAGTCTTTGAACCTCATTTTTCATTTTTTTGCAATTTAAAAAAGTTTTTGACTTTTTATTTTATTTTTTCCATTACCATTTATCCCCCATGTACCTCCTCCATAATCACTATAATACCATCCATTTCCATGAGTCCTTTTTCCTTTTTGCTTGGTCCCTTAACCCCCTAACCACCACCACCCCAAAGCTGTCAGCCTGCTCTCTGTGTCTGTCTCTATTTTGCTTGTTAGTTCAATTTGTTCATTAGATTCCACATATGAGTGAAATTATATGGTATTTGTCTTTCTCACTGGTTTATTTTACTCATCATAATGTTCTCTAGGTCCATCCATGATATGGCAAAGGGTAAAATTTTCTTCTTTTTATCACCTAGTAGTATTCCATTGTGTAAATGTCCCATAGTTGCTTTACCCACTCATCTACTCATGGACACTTGGGCCACTTTCATATCTTGGCGATTGTAAATAATGCTGCAATGAACATAGGGGTGCTTATGTTATTTTGAATTAGTGTTTTGGGTATCTTCAGATAAATTCTCAGAAGTGGAATTGTTGGGTCAGAAGGCAGTTTCATTTTTAATTTTTTGAGGTATCGCCATACTGCTTTCCACAGTGGCTGCACCAATCTGCGTTCCCACCAACAATGCAAAAGGGTTCCCCTTTCTCCACATCCTTGCCAGCACTTGTTGTTCGTTGATTAATTGATTATAATCGTTCTGACCAGTGTGAGGTGATATTTCATTGTGGTTTTAATTTGCATCTCTCTGATGATTAGTGATCCTGAGCATCCTTTCATATATCTCCAATGATTAGTGATGTTGAGCATTTTTTAATATGTCTATTGGCCTTCCGTATGTCCTCTTTGGAGAAGTGTCTATTCATGTCCTTTGCCAATTTTTTAATGGGGTTGTTTGGGGTTTTTTTTTGGCGCTTAATTTAATAAGTTCTTTATAAATTTTGGATATTAGCCCCTTATTAGATGTATTTTTGCTGTTTGAAAAAGCTTGATTTAATCTTTCAAAGTTTAGCTAAAAGTTCCAGAAATGACATTATCTCTGAGAAGATGTATATGTGAAAGTAACTGCTAACCAGAAAAATGCTACACAAAAGGGATACAGTAATAAACATTAAGGTCTTCAAGGCATGTTTAGTTCCCTTTGCCCATTGTTATTCCATTCATAGTACTGCAGCACAAAGCACAAATCTAGTACACAGATTAACAGATTGCTCAAAGTGCTGGATGCACTAGAAAAAGCCCTGATGCTAACTAAAGGAAGGCTTTTATTCACTTAGAAATCCTTTCATGATGCTCATATTTTGATTTTATACCTAGTATTGCTATGAATCTTCCCTGAGCTGCCCTTGTGTTTTTTGCTTTCTACATTCTAAACAATCATAAAAGATAATTGTAGCAGACATTCAGCAAATATTTATAAATTGAACTGGTTTGAATTTCTTTTAACTCATTGAAATTTTGAGTAGTCCCACTTTGAGATTTATTGGTGTAAAATGCAATATATGTGTGCAGCTTAATCATCATAATCATGTTTTCAACCATCATTTAGTCATTCATTTAACACTGAATGAGGACTTATGTATAGGCACTATGTTAGGTTTTGTGTATTCTGTGATGAATAAGGGAAAAAAACCCTTCTCTTTTCCTAAGCTCACAGGCTAATGGGGAGACATACATGTATTCACAGTACAGTATATTAATTGTTATAATACACTTATGTATGATAGTGAAGGCATCCAGTAGAGGAGTAGTTATAATCTGAGAAAGCCAGGGAAAGCTTCCATGTAGAGATAAAGTTTACTTGTGCACTAAGAGTTAAATTTGAGTGTAACCAAAAGAATGGTGGGAGAAGGACAATTTGGTTAGAACATTGAATGTCCCTCTGGAAGAGCATGACCAAGGCCGTGGAGTAGTTAAGTAACTTAGCAGATAGACAGTGGAGTTAGTGATTTATTTTGGCTGTAACAGAGGGTGCAAGTGAAGCAATGGTCATGGAATGTAGAACATGGATTTGAGGGTAGTAGTCAGGGTTTGACTCTCACCTGTCACTTTCTAGATGCATGAACCTAGGAAGTAACTCAGTCTTTCTGTGCTTCAATTTTGTCATCTGAGAAGGATAAAATAACTTGTATATACTTTTTAGATGCAGAGTGAAGTTTATATGAGATTTAAAGAGCTTAGAATAGTGTCTTAGGTGTAGTAAGTGTTAGATATTAATATTATGAAGGGATAATGGGAAATGAAGCTGGAAAAGAAGTCAGGAGCTAGAGACATGAGGATTTTGAACTTTATTCTACAGGTAGTGGTATACCTTTAAAGGAATTTAAGCAGAGAAAATATATAGTCAGATTTGTTGTTTGGAAAGGATTCTAGCTTCAGTGTGTAGCTTGGACCAGAGGTGATGAGACTATGGTTCAGTCCAGCTTGTTCATTCATTTACTGATTCATTCAACAATGAGTTGACTATCAACTTTGCATCAGGTACTGCTGCTGCTCAGTTATCCATGTGAAAGACAATAGGGTCCTGAATGACACAGAAGGATATGAGGATAGAGAAGATAGGATTTGAGAGACATTTAGAAGGATATGAAGATTTGAGAGACATTTAAAAGACATTCTAAAACTTGATGCCTGATTGCATATACAGAGGAAGATGTTGAGACTGACTTCTGCTTATTGATTGAGTTTTGTATACAGGAAATATCTATCTGGATATCTGGAAATATGTGGGATGGGAGCCAGAAATATGAGGGAAGAAACTGAGTTTGGTCTTGAGTAGAGTCCAACTGAATACAGAGGTGATAAAGCCCATAGGAGGT
>PVJI01026235.1:0-19267 GCA_004026765.1 Micronycteris hirsuta
CTCTGCTCATGTCTGTCTAACTGCCTACCACACATCAACCAGGAATTTCTGAATGTCCCTACTGTTCCGTAGGAGTAGCAGCAAGTTCTTTTAATCTTTTCATAGCCACAGGCCTAGATATATTCATTTGTGAGGTTGCCCAAATGTATTTTCAGAAGAGCTCTTTTGATAGAATGGTTTGGGCTGAACTTCTCTGTAATTCATTTTATTAGTTAAAAAAATGAAAAAGATACCAATGATGGGGTAGCTTGCCATCTGGATATCACCATCACACTGTCAGGGGCCAGCCAGCACCCCCGCCCCACCATCCTCTAATTTTCTCTGCTTTGTTTGGCACAGGCAAAACTCTCCTGTCCTTTGGCCTCTTCTCACAGAGTCTACTTTTTGTTAGATGATAGTAATTGTTAATCAAATATGCTCAGGGTAAATGCATTAGCCAAAGAGTATGTCACTGTCTCAGATAAAACCAAGACACTTCCTGAAGACATTTAAAGAGAGCAAACAATGGTTTGAATTTCAGGCTAGTGGGGGGAAAGTCACGTGTGGTATTTTTGGAGAAGGAATTTTGGCTTCAGCATTGGACTCTCAGCATTCAAATATCAATCCTGGCTCTTTAGTCTATTACCTGGGCAGTCTTGGGCAAATGACTAACTTCTACGAAGGTTTGTTTTCTCACCTCAAAAATGGGGATGATAATTCCAGCCGGCGGGTTATTTGGATCCGGTGGAATACCAGATAGCAGCAATGCGCAGCACACAGTGGGCTCCGTGAATTGACAGGTGTGATTGTGATGTTTAGAGCCACTTTTAGCTTCTCTGAAGCCTCATTCTTATGTGTCAGTTTCTGCCTGGATATCTGATACAAAGCACTGGTTTTCCTTAGAGTTAATAGGAAAACTTTTTTTTTTAATTGAAAATGGTACCCAGACATTTGGAAATTATTAAAGTGGATGGCAGTTTTATTATTTGCTTCATGTAGTTGTTTTATTATTCTTAAATCATCTCCCTTTGAAGTTATTGGCGTCTCTTACAGTAGTTGCGATGCTGATCACCGAGTAATTTGAAGGTAAAAGAGACGATGAGCTCATTTGTAGGCAAGAGCGTCTCTCTGAAAGAGGGCCAAAGTTTGCCTCTTGAATATGCGAGTGATTTTATGTATGGTCATAATAATAGTAGGAAAATATTTTGGATGAGTCCCTTCCAGTTACATATATGGGTCTAGTGACTATCCCAAGCCAGGCACAAAATTAGAGCTTGAATATATGTTAAAATGGTAAGTCTTAGGATTTTCCATTGGAGAGGAAGAAGAAAGCTATTACTTTCCCTTATTTGAAAAACCCCAATTGAAATATTAAGGAGCTTTAGTGGCCTTTGATAAAAAGACCCTGGGACACTTGTCTGGGCTATTTATTAATCCAATATATTTAACTTCTTTGGGCTAAGGAGGAAAGTTATTTTTTTCCTTAAGAAAGTAATTTCCACATTAAATGAAACACTTAGACTCTGGTGTCTGTTTTTAATGAATGAATATGAGAGCTGGGAAAGCCATTTAATTTGCCTCTGTGCCAGTTTCTGTATGAAATGAGGGAGTTGGCCCAAGCCTCAGACCTGCTGTCCTCACATGCTCTGGCTCATAATGCAGATCCTGAGGCTTGGATGGCTGTTGAACACCCGTTCGTCACTCAGGACCCTATAAATGAAGGTTGACTGGCCTTTAGAAGATTGTCACTTAAACTTTTATAAATGGGAGGAAAAGGCAGCAAGAGAATTTTGATTTTGCACTCATTTTTTTCTCCTTACCAGCCAGCAAGTCACTAGTGCTTCTGTGAAGTTAAATAAATGCTTGTATCAGTTGAGTTTTTCTGGGTGGCTTCTCACCGCTGTGCTTTGCTCTGATAAGAACAGAATGTGCTGTGTTCAAAAATTTTCCCCCTCTCTGGAAGTTCTTAAACTGTGCCTACTGGCAGCCAAACCACATTGTTTTCTGTAGGTTTGTTACAAATTTGCTTCACAAAGCTTAAAAGTGAAAAGCTCAAGTAAATTGAATTACTTTCTTAAGTGACCTTTTAAGTTTATACTTTCTGCCAAATTTGGCTTTCTCTTCTATTCTTTAAATTTCACTGAATTTTTACTAGATATTTTGGTAGTAATTTTGACAGAAACGTTTGTTATTCCTTTCAAGGGTTTATGCTTAGTTAGCATATAATTGCATTTTAACAGTTTACCAATGCTTCACTCATACTTAAACCAATGTAAGTCTCACAACATGTTTATAAAGTTAAGCATTTTGTAGTTATCAACTTTTTATGGATTAGGAAACTGAGCTGTAGGAAGGTTAAATAACTCGTTGAGCATGTTGACATGGAGACCTATAGTCCAGATTCAACTTACATCGTCTTTCTACTTCCCCAGCTCAGGTCAAATGACACCCCGCTTTTTGCCATTTAAAACATTTTCAGTAGAGGAACCCCAAAGAATGAATTTGTAAAGGCCGACTTTTACTTACTGTGACACTTTGACAAATGGATTTTCTTGCTCCCTTAAAATACTATGCAGGTCAATCTGCATTCTTTCCTAAAGAAGGCCTTGTGAAATAAATACGAAACATATTAAATTAAGAATTTAAAAATGTCAGTTTAGGAGGATTATCATAGGCCACGGTGAGATCATTCACTCAACAGTTAAATGAGGGCGCACTCTTCTAGGGGCTGGGGAGGCAGCTGGGAACCGCAGAGACGCACGTCTGGCCCGCATGTAGTGAACGCGAGCAGACAGACCGCACAGCAAGCAGGTAAGTAACAGCCCAGGGTGCTGTCAGATGGGACATGTGCTATGGAGGACGAAAGGGCGGCAGGTTTTTGAAGAGTGTGAGAAGATGACATTTAAGCAGAGACCTGGAGGAGGCAGAGGAGAGGGGAGCCTCTAGATGAACAGGGGAGGAAGGCCGCTGGCAGGGGAAACGGCAAGTACAAAGGCCCTGAGGTGGACACATTCCTGGCACAGCTAATGAAACCTTTGTAAGTGGAGGGCAGAATTAATGCAATGACTGTATTAGAAATTTCAGCATGTGTTAAACAGGCACCTGGATGTGTGGGCCTTTGTGGGATGATAAAATTTCATGATGCTTTTAGTGCTAAATAGTGGAAACGATACCCTCCCCAACTCTTTCTAGAAAGGGTAATATTGTTGCTGATTTTGTCAACTCATAGCAATTTTGTTGTCAAGAAACTTTTTTTCAAGTATATATTTTTTTCTGAGTAGGGAATACATTTGTAACATTTAAGGGATACATAAGGGTCTATTAAGTTAAAACTGTCCCTTCTGTACCCCAGACACCTAGTTTTCCTGGAGGGCAAGAATATTATCACTTTTTTTCTATGCCTAGAGACAGTCTAGGCCCATCGATGCAAATATAGCATAGAGATTGGGGCCACAGACTACCTGCATTTCAGTCTTGGTTTTGGTACTTGCTACCTGTGTAACCTTTAGCCAAGTAGCTAAATGTCTACATACCTTCCTTTCTTCATCTGAAGAATGGAGAGAATAATCATAGGGTTGTTGTGAGGATTAAATGAGATTATATTTTATGTAATACATAAGTATAAAATATTATATACATATAAAAAATTTAATACAATTTCTAGCAAATAATAATTACTCAATAAATGTTAGATATTATCACCATATTTAGTTCTCATAGGAAGCTTTTATGGTGATCCCATTATACAGCTGAGGAAAATGAATCTGGAAAGGTCAAGAAATGTCCTAGGGAACCACAGTTAGTACGTGAAGGCACAGTGATGCTCAGTCAGAATTCTAATGCCACGCTTCATGGTTTTCTACATGAATGTCATTAAGAAGCTCCCTTATGTATATTCCTTTCAGTAAAATAAGCTGTGCAAGTGCCAGGTGAGTGTAATATAGAAACACTTGTGGTGTTTGCTTGAGAGCCTAATCAAATACAATTCTTTTATGTTTTATGGTTTTAGCCAAGGATATTTCATAAATGCACAGGTTTGTTTTTAACCTTAGGCAACCTTCATTCTTCTAACCGATGTTTATTAAGCATTTGTTATGTTCTAGGCAGCATATTAGGCACAGTGAGTGAAAAACTAGACCAAGTCCCTGCCCTGGGAGGGTTACTGCTAAGTGAGAGACACAGACAAAGAGATCCGTCAAGTACTGAGTGTCGTTTGCTCTCATAGAGATTTGTCCGATTTGGGGAAAGGTTGATTTCCTTAATCCAATAATAGATGTTTTCAAAGGCATTTTTTTTTAGGTTTGTTGCTCATGGACGTACATCAAATAATTCTTAGAAACAATAGACTTGTTTTTTATTTGGTGTGCCTGAGGACGTGCTAAATATTTAGTGGTGCTGCTTGCTTTCGAGGTTCGGTGGGTTGCAAGCAGGTATTGCATTGTTTGCCATCAGGAAAGTCATTATCAGTCGAGCACATAAAGGGGATTATGGCTTTTTAATGTACAAAGGGAAAATAATAGGTATGGATTTTAAATGGAATGCATTAAAAGTGGGAAATGTGAAGTGCAGTCTGCCTTGAAACAATGTTAAATTATAAATGCTGTCAGCTATTATTTCTTGGATGGAGGAAGTAAAGAACCTTGAACCATTAATTCTGGTTCGCTGATATATATGGTCTACTCAGCCCCACAGGCCCAGGGGGAATGAAACACATAGCTGAAGGTTTTGGAAGTAATAAACTCTTCATTCAGCTCTAGTCAGGCTTTTTTTTTTTTGCAATGCTTGTTTCATCAAATTTGTTGATAAATCATTCTAGGAGCTCAATTTAAAAAAGGATGTATAGAATGATTTTAAATATTTACTTGTTATTCTTATTATTTATTGCCTTCCATGAAAATCATTGCCTGTGTTTCCTTCGCTCGTTGGCCCTTCTTTTAGACTTTATTACACTTCGCCTCCTAGGCTACTCTCCTCACTCCTCCAACCCCGTTCCTTTCACCTACCTAACTCACGTGTTCTTGGTCTCGTATGGGATCTCCCACGTAATCCTAGCTCTCCCACCCTTGCTTCATTAAGACTGGGATTCACTTGCATAATTTTGTCTGCCTTTCCATTCCAGTTGACTTTGCTCCAGTCGCCTTTAGGCGTGGAGCAGCCTGTAGCCCACATGGAAAGACTGAGTAGCTCATTTTCTAGGATCAGAGCTGTTCATCCTGAAAGCTTGTGCTGTTGAGGCAGGTTCTTTGCCAGCAAACCTGGACCTCCCTTTCAAGCTCTCGGAAACTTATCTGTATATCCAAGCTCCTGGTTTCCTTCAGACCCTTTCCTCAGCTGGTCAGTGTGGAGTTTCCATATTGTTAAGGCTTAATGTGCCCTGTGACCTAGCAAATAGCAATGGGCTTCTAGAATCCTGGAGGCAAGGCACATTTCCTTGTGGCTCTTCTTAGGAGCTCAGGACTAGCAATGTGGTCGGTATCTCAGAACAGTTAGAGATGGGGAAAAGGTGGCACTTAGCAGCGACTCACCATTGTTTTCTCTAAACACACAGGCAGGCTCTTATGGCCACTTGCCAAATGCTTAAGGTCCTGGGAGTGCAAAGCATTGGGTTTGCAACCCACTGCCCCCACCCCCAGCACCCCCACCACCACTATTCAGAAGCCTAAAGCAGGACAGAAGGAATGGCCCTTCTGTTTCTCTGCAGAAGTGGGAGAGTTGGCTAGTGTCATATCATGTACTCCTCAAAGTGGGTAGACCTGATGTGTTAAGATTTACCCTGAGAAGCAACATGTCTGAGTGAAACTCCCATTCCTTCCTGAGACCTCAGGAATCCTGGGCCTTTTTCTGAGTCGAAGATTCCCATAGCGTCCACAGTCAGCCCGTCAGTCTCCACTCAGCCTCCTGTCTCCCAGCCCGCGTCCCCACAATGGGCTCCTCAGTATCCAGCCTGCCAGGTCCACTTGGAAAGTTTCTTTGGCTGATTTATTTTATTTTATTATTTTCCCACAATGCTCTATAACTGTTAACTCTTTGCATCACTGAATAGGGCAGTACAGTGTGTCCATCCCAATTTGGATTATATTTGACTCTTGGATTAGTTGAAATCATATACATAAAGCCCTTATCTTAGCACATGGTAGGAATACAATAAACATTAGCTTCCTTGATCCTTTCTGGTATTTTCCTGGCAGCAAGCAATGTGTAGACAGGTTCTTCAACGCTTGTTTGGTGAGTACCATTATAGTGTTACGGGCTAGAGAGTGGATCTTGTCTCCACTGTTAGAGTTCAAATTCATCATCTGGGTGAATTTGGGTAACAGGCAATTTGCTTAACCTCTGTGCCTCAGTTTCCTTACTGGTAGAATTAGCATTATGAGTTTCTATTTATAACATTGTTGTGAAGATTAAGTTAGTATATTAGGTACTGGTGAGACCATGTGCCTAGTACATAGTGCTAAGAGAGTGGGAGAAACATCTGTTATATTAGTAATAGAAGGTATTACTAATTAGTAATAGTAATAGTAATAGTAATAGTAATAGTAATAGTAATACAGAGGTTATTGTAGCATACAGCAGTGGGCTTGCATGTCGTACAGCCTAAAAAGTAAGGCAAGTTCCCACTCCCTCTCTTTGAGAAAACCCAGGTCGGACTGGGGCTGAATGCCTGGAAAGGGGCCTCCAAAACTGGGGTCATCATGTCCACTGGAGCAGCTTTGCTGGCGATAGGAGTCTCTGACTCAGCTAAGTAAGACAGACATGTTTCTCAAACTCCATTGTGAGAATCACCTGGGCAGTTGTTAGAGATGCAAACTCTAAGGCCTTGCCCTGAGCAGACCTACTGAGTCAGAATCAGGGAAGGGCTTAGAGTAGGACGCTAACAACGAGACAAATAGTACCGCCTGGCAACACTAAACACTTCATCACCCGGGAAGCTTGAGAAAGTGCTGATGCCTGGGTCTCATGCACTGGTTGTTCTGATTGGATTGTTTTTAGGTCTTTGTGTACAGGCGTGAAGACTCTTTTTATTTTATTTGTTTATAGATTTTATTTATTTATTTTTAGAGAGGGGAAGGGAGGGAGAGAGAGAGGGAAAAAAACATTGGAGTGAGGGAGAAACATAGATTGGTTTTCTCTTGCACTCCTACAATGGGGGACCTGGCCGGCAACCCTGGCAGGTGCCCCGACAGGGAATTGAACCGGTGATCTTTCAGTTTGCGGGATGCTGTGCATCCCGCTGAGCCACACCAGTCAGGGCTCTGTTTTTTTTTTTTTTTTTTTTTTAATGCTTCTCACAGAAATGTAATGTGAGTCAAAGTTAAAATCCACTAAAATGGAATCAGAATTAAGTTAGTATTTCTAAGGATCAGTGGGGGTCTGTGTTAAAACGCAGATTAATAAACCGCAGCCCCAGCCTGCTGAATCCCACTCTGGTAGCAGGGGGTGGGGTATGGGTTGGGGGAGTGAGACCCTGGAATCTGCATTCTAAACGGACTTTCCAGGTGATTCTTCTGCATGCCAGACTTTAAGAACTACTCACTGAACAGTGTTTTCCCTTAGTAAGCATGTGTAAAAGGGGCTGAATGAATGAGACAAAATCCTTATTTCCTTTCCTGCTAAACCAATCTATTAGAAACGTGCTTATTCATGTATACTGTATGCAAATTCATTACTCACTCTCCTTTGATATACGGTATAAGGTTTCTAGACAGTGGTGTAATTTTAAATATGGTTTGATTTGACCTGGGAGAATTTTCTGGGAGTTATTTGGGGTTTTTGCATGGCCACATGGGAACTAAGTGGACTGCTTGAGTAGGTTGACAGTCAGCCCAGGGTGCCTGTATTCTCAAGGCTGTTAAACCAAGGGTCTGGAAAAAGTGCAAGTGACCAAGTGGAGAAAGTAAAAGCTTCTAAGAGTGAAATGTGTACGTAGCCATTCTAAAGACAGAAAGCATGCCGCTTTTCTCAAATGGCCAGTTTGCATCAGGGCTGGCGTCTCATCTGCTTTTGCTCACCATTGTATCCCCAGTGCCTAACTTGTGTTTGGGGCTCCGCTGCGACTCTACAAATGGTTGAGGAATGAGAATCCTCTCTACTGCAGCAACAGTGTAAGTGCAGTGTTTCCTCCTTTCCATGAAGGCTAAGGGAAAACGACAATGTGTTTAGAGAGCTAATCTAGGATATTTGCATGTACTAGGTTAGTACAGAGATTTATCAGGTCCTCTTGGAGAGAATGACTTCTCGGGCTGCAAAACCAGCTCATAAACTAATTGAAGGCATTTTTTTTTTTGCACACATAAAGAATCTGTACTCCCACTGGAGGTGGGAGAAGGTAAGCGTGGAAGCGTCATAAGAAGGGACTCTGGAGCTGCATTGGCAGTACCCATGGGAGCCCGTCCAGGGGAAGTGGTGAACTGCCAAGGATACTGCCACCACTGAGTGCGAGTAGTGTGCGATGGATGCTTCAGGCAATCAAAGCCTGGTGGCATTCGACAGGTGGTCAACCTCGCCTATGATTTCACTCATATCCAGCTCAGGTAGCTTGTCTAGACCCTTGCTCTGTAAAGTGTGGTCCGTGGACCAGCAGGATTGGCATCACCAGAGAGCTGGTTAGAAATGCAGATTCTCAGGCCCCATCTCACCAAGCCCAGTGTGTTGGGTTTGCCTGAAAATGTGACATTCTGTCTTTCTATATCATACTCTCTGATGCTTTGTATGAGTCAGCATCTATGATTTTGAATGACTTCAAGATACTGATGAAAAGGTTCCTGAAACTGTAAGGCTGAGAGTTGACCCCAAGCAGAGGTGAGTTCACCAAGGGAATGTCACTGAATGGGTGGCCAGTTGGCCTTCAGGTGGTCTCCCTTTTTGTCGTGTACTGCCTTTTAATTTCAGCACTGACGTCCGCTCCAAGTTGCCTCAGATAACTGTGGGGCTCATTTCCATTCCAGCACGTGCACTGCAGTGAACGCCTCTCCTCCCCAGCTGCGTGAGCAAGCTTCCTCCAGCTGCTTGGCACCAGCTAGGACTGTAGCAGTTTTTGAGAGTCTTTGCAATGGTGAAGAGCAGGAAGGCTTGCTCACTGAAATTATTTAGGGTACATTTGTTTAGATGTATGATTTGTATAATGCAAATTATATAGATGATTGTAATCATTTTTGAATGAACTAAAGCCCATACTGTGTTCAGACTTCCTTAGCTTTTACCTAATGTCTTTTTTCTTTCCTAGGATCCCATTTACAACACCACATTATGTTCAGTCATCATCCCTCCTTAGGCTCCTCTTGCCTAAGTTGCTCAGGCTTTTCTTGTTTTTGATGACCTGACAGTTTTGAGAAATACGGGTCAGGTATTTTGAGACTGACCTTCAACTGGAATTGGTCTGCTGTTTTTCTCATGATTAGGCTGGGATGGTAGGCTTTCAGGAGGACAAGCACGGAAGTAAGGCATCATGTCAGGGGAGCACACTGTCAGCGTGGCTTGACACTGTTGCTGTCAGCCTTGATTACGTGGCTGAGGAGTGCTTGTCAGGTTTCTCCACTGCAAAGTTACCTCGTTCTCCCCCTTCCCCTAAAGTACTCTTTAGAAGGAAGTCACTGTGTACTGTACACACTTAAGAATCAGAGGGTTATGCTTGAGCCTGGAGTATCTACATTAGTGATTTGGAATTCTGTCTGGGAGATCGGTCAATTCTCCATTATTTATTTATATCAGTATGAACTCATGAACGCCTATTTTATGCATTGTTTATAATCCAGCATTACTTGCTTTTGTCACTCAAATGATAGATTTTTTTAAAATGTCCATTAGAAATATACAACTTTTGCTCTTAACTGGGGTCTAGGTCAACCTGGATGCCAAGGTGGTAACTGTTTAACTGGTGTGATTTCAGTGGAGCTTCCTACCAATTCTAAAATTTGAAAGACTTAGTTACTCCTTTATGAGTTTGCTAGAGATGCTGTGACAAACCACCACAAGACTGGGGGCTTACACAACGTGAGTTTATTTGCTTACAGGCCTGGAGTTTGGAAGACTGAGATTAAGGTGTCAGCAGGGTTGAGCTCTTTTGAGGCCTCTCTCCTTGGCTTGTTGAGGGCCATGTGTCCTCACTTGGTCTCCCTTCTGGATTTGTTTGTGTTCTAATCTCTTCTTACAAGGACACCAGTGTTATTGGGTTAGGACCCATCCTAATGACCTCATTTAACTTAAATCACTTCTTTAAAGATATTCACACTCTGAGGTACTGGAGTTAGGACTTCAACATGTGAATTTGGGGAAGACACTGTTCAGCCCATAACACGCCCTCAGGGAGTCATAGATGTATATTTTCACCAGGCATTACCTAGAAGGGGCAATAACCAGTCATGTTCTTTAATTTGCCTTACTAACCCCATGGTCGTTGCTGTGAGGCCATAGTATGCCTCCTCTAGGATGGTTTGAGATACCGGCAGTTGGAGAGGGGCAGCATGAGATCACTGGGTACCTAAATGAATATGGGAGGAGTGGGAGAAGCTGCAGGGCAAAATTCGCAAGGAAGGTAGTGGAACACTAATATAAGAAGTTTGTAGTACTCTACTTTGTGCAAGATGGCTTGGTCCATTATTGAAAAGCGTCTTTCTTCAGCTGCTTGATCATAGTCAGTCTGTAAGACTGGCCTGAGGGTCAAATATGTAAGAAAGTTGGGTGATTTATATCGCAGTGGTCACTTCCTCTGTGTATACCTGCTACTCAGTGTGATGTAGAAGACTCTCTGTCTCTATTCTTAGCTTAGGGTTATGTTAAAAAAAGACCTGGCCTTATGCATACCTTGCCCAGGTGAGGTAAGGATATTGTGTACAGAATGAATGTCCCTTGATTCTAAGCCCAGTATTTGAAGCTGAGTCCATTGTGACTTTATAGACAACAGATTTTGCTAACACATGTGGTTTGGTGTCTTCAGCTTATTCAACCATGCAGAAGAAAATGGTGTCAAGTTTTAGAATTTCATGCTTCCTGTCATACTTGTCCTCTAAGGCCAGTAAGAATTTGGGACACCATGCAACAGTGAGGTTGCTTTATGGAAGAGAGCGCGGTGGGATCGGGAGAGCTGGAGCTCTGTTGCTGATTTCTTCGTCTGTGGCAGAGACTGCTAGTTGCCTTCCCAAATTCCATTTTCAACTTTTCCTTTAGCAAGAATTTTACCCCAGTTAAAACTATACTTACCAGCCTCCATTGCATCCAAGTGTGTCCACGTGATTAAGTTTCAACCAATAAAACGTAAGTGAAAGGGTTTGGGCAATTCAGAATGGCCATTGAAAAGGAGAGGCACACATTCTTTTGCTCCTTTCTCATTTCCTTTTTCTCATAACCTGGAATTTGACGGCTCAAGTTTCAGCAGGCATCTTGGATCGCGAAGTGAAAATGAATTAAATACTTAAACATAAGTCCTAAAACCATAAAACTAGAAAAAAAAATGTAGGGGGAAGGCTCCTTGACAATGGAGCCTTTCATCATCATCAAAGAGCCTACTAGACATTTTCACTTGTATAGCCCACCTAGAATTAAATACGCTTCTATCTGAACTTGTGTTTATCCACATCACTGCGCTTGTCAGCAACATGGGAGTAAACAGTGAGTTCCTGACCTCTCACATCTCCAAAATCCTACTGATTCCCTAGTCTTATCAATTCTGACTGTGGATCTGTTTACTTTTCTCCCACCAAGTTGCGACCACCGGCTTCATTTCTCACCTGGACTTAGTGAAACAGATTCTCACCTAGAAGCACCTGATTAAGTTTTGTTTCTGGTCACCCTACTTCAACCCTGCAGCCAGAGTGATATTTAAAGAAAAACCTGGCTCTGTCAAGTTTTTTTTTTTTTAAAGATTTTATTTATTTATTTATTTAAGAGAGAAGGGAAGTGAGGGAGAAAGAAAGGGAGCGAAACAGCAATGTGTGGTTGCCTCTCACGTGTCCCCTACTGGGGACCTGGCCTCCAACCCAGGCGTGTACCCTGACTGGGAATCAAACCGGCAACCCTTTGCTTCACGGGTCCATGCTCAATCCACTGAGCTACACCAGCCAGGGCCTGTCAAGTTGTTTAAAAAGGCTTCTCGTGATCTTTTAGTTTAGCTCCTAAGCTGACAGATTCCTTCTTATCATCTTGTCACATTTCTTCCCTCTAATCTCAAAGCACTGGCCCTCACACTTTGTGTGGTCCAGCCCGACGAAATTCTGTAAATCCCTCAAATGCACTGTATGTTTCTTCCCTCTGTCCTTTAAACATCCAATTTTCTCTGCTTTGAAACCCCTTTTTCCCATTTATTTCCTGACTCCTATTCTTTCAAATCTCAGCTTAAATGTCTCTTCCACGGGTCTTTCCTCACCTTGTGGACCGGTAGTTACCAGTCCTTGATTCCACAGTAGAGTCAGCTAGGGACATTTTAAAGTGTCAGTGACCCAAATGGCGCTGGGATGGGGTGTGAATCAGAGTCACCTGCAGGGCTCGTTGAACCCACAGGGTGACACTGACGCTGCTGGTGTGGGGACCACACTTGTAAGTCATTGCTCTGGATTAGACTAAGTGTGGGCCCCCGCTAAGTGTTTTCATAGCACCTGTGCATCTCCTAGCACACAATTATTGTCACTTAAAAAAAATGGTCTTTCCTGCTAGAAAGGAAAGATAATCTTTGTGATGTCAGGCACTGTGACTTTCTTGTTCACCTTTGTATCCCTGGGGTCTAGCACGGTGCCTGGCAAATAGTAAGGATTTATTTAATATTTATTCAATGAATAAACAAAAGACTGTGTTTGAGTAAGAAGGTGACATTCAGATTTCCTATGAATGAATTATGGCCATAATCATATAGCGGTAAGACTAGAGTTTGCCCTGTGTCCATCTTTAACTTGTTTCAACTTTGTGTCTTTGTTAGCTATTCTTTCAAAATCCTACTGTGGGCATTCCTTGTATGTGCCTCAAAGTGTTTCTGTACTCTAATCCGTCTACTTATCACTACTCTTAACATGTGTAATAAAGCAGCAGGTGAATACCTCTTGGCTAATTATGGTATAAGACAATGCCATGAAAATCTGACACTTATTTTTAATGTATACGTGTGTGCTCACATGTTTGAGTGTATGGTGGAATATATTTTAGATACGTGTTTGAGTAGAAGAGAATCCAAGGAGACCGAAGTTATGCATTGTATAGAGATCTACTGCCAACATTTTTAATTCTTTGGAATTGACTGAGCAGAGACATCCTTCGGCCCTGATAAGGTTGTTATGGAAATTATATTTGGGGGTGTTCTGAAATGGCTTAAAATCCTTTTATTGCCTGCACACTATCTTGACTTTTCTATTTCCTGAGTGAAAGATAAGTATAAATCATAATTTATATTTACAAAATATTACATGCTTATTTATCATTTATTGAATATTTACTGTATGTAATGTAATCCTAGAAATAAAAGACACACATTCCGTCCTCATTTATATTTTAGTATGGGAGACCTGCAAGCCCCCCTCCTGGACAAGTGCAGACCTACTGTACTGCATTTCAGCAAGGACATTAGCCTGGGGCTGGGAAACTTCATGCAGGTTGTCCCTTGTCTGTGCATCATACCTAGGGATACCTTCTGACACATGGACTTATTTGAAGAACTGCCAGATAAAGTTTATTGGACCGTTCAATTCTTGGGGATTCACGAAAGCTATTCAGCTGCATCACACACACAGGAAAATGTGCAAAATTTTGTATTTATGTATATATGTGAATCTTGTGAAGTGAGGGCTCATACTTTTATCATATTCCCAAAAGGGTCTGTGATTTTGACAGGGATTAGAACCTAATGTGTAAACCGGTGGAGAAGGAAGTGGTCCTCTGGTTAGAGTTGCTGCTGGCTGGGGTTTCTCCAGGACTTTAATGTAAGCTGTGGTAGGTGCTACATTAGAAAGTATTTTCAAATCAAGCCATAGTTTGCATTTACTGTAGTATCTCTGTAAAGAAACTTGGGTTGAGTTATTTTGTAAAGTACAGAATTTAAGAGGAATACCTGTTTCCATAAGTTCTGGTTTTTGTATAGAGCGCTCCTGTTACGATGTCCGTGGTGATACCACTGCCGCCACCGCGATGATGCTCCAGGGAGCTCTGCTAGAACTTGCCATTGAATGTGTGAAGACTGCGTACCAGAGGCTCGCTCCCTATTTTTCTGATTTTCAGAACAATTATACATGGCAGTTATTGTCTGCATTTTGTAAGGTAGGGGACCAAGGCTCAGAGAGACTAGGACACTTAGCTCTGCATGAGACAGCGTCTTATCCAGTGGAGCCGAGACTGGAGCCCAGCATTGGCAGATTCAAAAGTCTATGCTCTGTTTGCAGTATGGTGCTGATTTACTTTACACTAATATGTTTCAGTCAAGGTGTTTCTGATTTCAAATAACTGATATCGATTTGAACTACACTTAACAAAAATTCGTTATAAGGAGAAGTGTCTTTAGGAGCTCAGAGATAGGAATGTATGTGGCTTCTGGAAGGAACTATAACTCAGAACTATAAACCATTCTCCTCCTCTGACCCTTACCTCACTCTTTCTCTTGCACATTGGTTCTGTTGTCTGGCTTTTTCCTGCTGCTCACATAGGTGATGGAATATGGCTGCTGCACAGTGTCAACCAAGCACAGATATTAGCTTTCCCTAAATCCCAATTCCAGATTCCTGGTAGAAAATCTGATTGGCTGTTTCAGACAAACACCCATTCTGAGTCCGATCAGCTTTAGCTAAGGAGGCAGAATTACATCTAAGCATGGTTGCCGTGGAATTTGGAGGCACCATCCTTTTCTGGTAGGATGTCTCACTGTTGTCTTTTCTGACTCATCTGTTTTGACTGCTGCCCATTCTGGGTATTCTAATTGTTACACGGAGACATCTAAGGGTTCCCTTCCAGGTTTGATCCATGATTATAGCTCTTTGAAGAGAGAACAAGACTAGGACATGCTTGGCCAGTATGTTGTCATGGCTCGTAAGGTGGAAGGTCATATCTCAGCACCAAGTTACGTACGTGTATCCTTTCTATTTTCCTCTGTGTCTGTAAAGAAAAGGAAACTTCAGGACAAATGTTGTTGCATTTTTTTGTAGATGGCCCAAACTTACGGCATTAAGTGATCCAAAAGTTTGTTTGCAGGTAAGTTGTTTAGAAGTCAGAACTCATTTTACTTTGGAAACAATATTATACTTGCTAGTTTCGGTTTCTAGACAAACCACAAATGAGCATTTGGTCTGCAACATAGCTGAAATGGCAATTATAATCTTGAAATTTTCTTGCCCTTACCACTGGGGTCTGGACTCTTTTGTGTCTAAAGCCCTAATTCATTAGCTTCCTGAATGCTAATCCCAGTGAATTTCTCTAAAGTTTTATGCTCTCTGGAAGCTCCATTTTCTTTCACTCTGAAGGAGGCAGGGAGAGTAGTGTGGCGGTGAAGGATGGGTGTGGGCTCCAGGGATTGAGAGATGCAGGGGTATTAGATGCCACAAAAGGAAGGGCAGGATAGAACAGAGAGCAGAGAGTTTGGATGTCCTTAGTGAATCCCATAGGAAAGATAGGGGATTCTGAGGAGGAGGAGTTGGGAGGGTGGAATGACAGGCTGCAACATTTGATAAATGCGTATCGTCATTAGTTAGTCAATGCCTTTGTTTAAAATATTAACTGCTTTTCTCTTGCATGCAATTCTTTGACTTGTTCTTTCCTCTAGACCAGCTTGCTGTAAATGAATAAAGAGTTTTATAGGAATTCCCATGTATTTAGCTGAACCCCTGAACTCACCTCCCAGGGGTGAGGTACCATGACTGCACAGCAGCCTGGCCAGGGCCCAGGTAAATGGGGAGGTGTTGACTGGCCTCTGCTTGCGTGGCTGTGTAATGTAATCGCAGCCCCTGCATACATGGCTTCAGTGGATGATTTCATCCTCTTTTCTGACTTGGACCCAGAATTCTTTGCATTCTCAGCAAGCAGATGGACAAAAAGGTTGAAAGAGGATCTTGTGCTGAAATAGGCTTTGAGTCATTCTTTTTGACTGTTTACTCTTCCAGGAAACTTGCTCCTTCCTTTTTGGAGAAGGCCGTGCTGAGAACTATGTACTCAGGCTGGTTGGACTCTCTTCCCGTTGTATATTTTATATCTTTCTTCTCGGTCAAGATTGGGCTTTTGCTAAGATAAGAATAGTGTCTAATATGTTTTGCCATAACACCTGGCCTTTTGCCCCAAGTAGATGTTTAAAAATAGAATTAAAAGTTTTGCATCAACCTTCTATTTTTGCCCTCCTTCCAAAAAAAGTTCTGCTATGAAAACAAGGAGAGCTTGATTTCACCTCTAACTTTATTTGGGGAGGCATGGGTACTCTCGCAGAAAGTCACTTGACTTGGTGATTAGGTTCTAGTCCCAGCTGTGCGAGTAACTGCCTGATTGACCTCAAGAAAGAGGTTTCATTTTTCAGTACTCAGGTTTTTTATCTGTGAAAACAGAATGATAAAAATTCTACTGAAAAGTTGTTATGGTTCATCAAGGGACATGTATAAAGGACACATGAACAAAGCCAAAGGGGATAGGATCGGGGGTGGGAGGTGGGGAGGGATCGGGTGGGGGGATAGGTGGGAGGGAATACGAGTACAGGGACAACTGTACTTGAACAACAATAAAATAAATTAAAAAAAAGAAAAGTTGTTACGAGTATTCAATGAGATAATGTTTGTGAAAGCACCCAGATGAGGTAGCATTGCTATAGTAATACAGGTTTTGATTAGTTTTTAGAGGTTAGAATTATCCTTCCTCTATAACAAAGCAACTTATAATGAGCAAAGAGTAATTCACTTACAGATTTATTCTTTGTAAACCTAGAGTGTTGGGCTCAATACCTTTTATTCAGTTCTTACAGAATAGTGGTAGTCATCTTCACACCCTTCTCAGTCCATCTTCCGTTTGGTATTTGAACGAGGGATAAGATGAAGCATAGCATAATTCAGGGCTCACCGTGGCTCACCACGTCTCCATCTTGCTCACTGGGGACATTGACTGTGAAGTCATTATGCCTTCTGGTAAGAGGCGTAAACTGGTATGCTATCAAAGATACAGCTTGAACAATCTTACTGTTGAACTAAAAGAATCAGCAGAGCTGGGCAGCCGGCCGCCCCAGGTGACAGTGTTTTTTGGAGGATGATGGTATCTGCTTTGTCATCTCCAGTTTTCGTGGCCGTAGGGAGGTACTGCAGCATCTATGGTGTGCAACGTCCCTTGGGGTTATGTGGAAAAAATTGCTGGCTGAAAAGATTGGAATTATCTTCCCAGAATTTAAGTAACAGCATGTAAATAGTAACATTGGTCACTCTGAACAGTTTTGTCTCTGTTGGTCAAAGAGGATACAGTCTGGATTTGTAATTTTCCACGTAACTGCTGAGGAGGAGACCTTTAGCCTGGGTGTGTGTATTCGGTCATAGGAAAGGAAGACAGGTGCTTGAAAGGGCCCCCTAATCCCCACAGAATGGCCTAGTTTTTATTGATAAAACTTACACCAAAGTTTTTATAATTTGCTTTGATTTGTTCTCACTGTTACCTGGGGAGATGAAGGAGTCTTTCCTCCTCATCCATTTCTCAGGTCTCACATGACTGAGCTACTTACCTTTATTCATTAATGCTTAGCAGAGCACTTATAAAATATCTAAGTCTGAAGATAAAATCTGGAAGTATTGCTATATCAACAACAAGCCCTTAATTTGAGATTGCTATATCTTAAGCCCGTAATGGGTTTAAAAAAGTGCTGGATATTACTGACAATTAGCAGTAAGTTAGGGTTGACTTTCCATGATTATCTTTTGCTTTTATTGTAACTTGAACAAGTTTGTAAATGAATACTTTTAAAATTCTTTGTTTCTGAAATAATAGAATTTCTTGGGTATAAAAATTTTGTCTGCCATCAACAAAACTTACCTGTTACCCTTTGCTCATGCACTTCCTTCTGCCCAGCCTCTGTCCCGATAGATGTGTTTGTTCACACACTTCTACCTGTTACACTCTCCCCAACCTGCAGGGCTGGGTGCACGAAGCTGCCATCCTGGATTGGGGTCAGCACTTCTCTGACTATTTACATGTTTGTCTTTTTCTGTACCACTTGGCGTCTTCTGTTTTATTTATCTTTGTATTCCCGGCATTGAATAAAGAACTTGGTAGGTAATATGAGCTTAGTAAATGTTTGCTGAATGAAGGAGTGAGTGCTGTAATAGGCTAAGAGCATTGTCTAAGGGAGGAAGACCAGAGGGGGCCATTGAAACATGTGGCAGGGGAAGAAAGTAGGGAGGGTGTCCCAGAAAAGATATATTCTGAGTGACAGTTTGGAGAATGAGCAGCTCTTTGGTAGGTGAGAAGGGTGGGGAAGAATGGCCTGGGCGTGTGGAGGACCAGAGAATTTGTGAATGAGAAATTCACCTGAAATAGTTTAGTGGATCAGGAACTTAGATGTAATGTAAAAAGGGGAGAAGATGAATCTAAAAAAGGTTGGCAAGTTATATGTTACTTTGAATTTTGTGCCAATTAAAAAAATCACTTAGATTATTGGCCAGAATGACCTCTGTGGTGCCCTGATCAATTGAATAATGCCAGGTAGGATTAGATCTTATGAGGTCAGGTCATTTGATTAGGTGAGTTATTATTTCATTAATTTTTTTATGTAACAGTTCCGTCAAAGTAAATGGATGGGCATATTGGTCTGTGTTTAAAACATAAAGTTTGCTGAAATCTTAGAAGTTTTAGTGGCTTATTCCTGACTTAGAGGTAAAAATCTTAGTCTTAATTTATTTTGAGACAACTTTATAGCTGAATCTATGTTTTAACGAACCTTTCCTGGCATATTAGTTGCTAACCATTTAAAAATGTGATACTAATAAGAAGTTTGTAATTAGATGAACTTGAATTCTTTTCTATAATGTCTGTTTGTGAAGATTGTAAGAGAGAATGTATGCAAAATGCTTAGTACTAAGTACTATGCCTGGCACACAGTAGGTGCTCAAGAATATAATCTGTTTCTTTTTCAAATTCACCGGAACAAAGGAAGCTTCTGCTCTATCTCTCTGAACTTTCTGTCAAAACCTTAAGATAACAATACCCTGCCTCCACATGTATCTTTAAAAAAATATGTTTATTGATTTTAGAGAGAGGAAAGGAGAGAGAGGAAGAGAGAGAAACATCAATGTGAGAGAAACATTGATTGGTTGCCTCCCATATGCATCCCGACCAGGGGGAACCTGCAACCCAGGTCTGTGCCCTGACC
>PVJI01026236.1:0-19270 GCA_004026765.1 Micronycteris hirsuta
AAGTGAGATCAGGGTTTCGCCTGGGACTAAATTTACAGCTGTCTTGTGCTTGCACTTGTATGTTATAGTTTTGAAAATGCTTTTACAATTTCTTGTTGAATCCTCACAAATTTCTTATTCCTTAACTTGATTTTACAGAGGAAGATATCAAGGTCAGGGAGTTGAGGGTTTTCTGACAATTGGAAGCTTTGTAGTTCTATCTCATTTCCATGTATTTCATATTCCTCCTCATTTTGGCTACAAAATAATGGTAATAAAATCATGGGCAGAAAATGCTTTAGATTTTTCTCTACTTCATTGTCATTAATTTGAGATGCCACCTATACAGAAAGTGGTTACTAAGAGTAGTGAAATTTAGAAAGCACTGTTAAAAAATATTTAAAAAATAAAGCTTGGCAGTGAAAAAAAAAAAAAAAGATAGATGGCCAAATAAGGAGCTTTCCAGACAAAAGAAGTCTAAAAGAATACACCCCCACCAAACCAGCTCTGCAAGAGATGCTAAAGGGACTGATTTAAGGAAAGGAAGGGAAAGAGAGAGAGTGAGGAACACAGGTACAAAAAAATGGCAATGAATAAGTACCTATCAATAATAACCTTAAATGAAAATGGATTAAATGCTCCAATTAAGAGACATAGAGTAGCAGAATGGATAAGAAAGCACGACCCACACATATGCTGCCTACAAGACACTCACCTCAGGAAAAAAGATTTACACAGACCAAAATTGAAGGGCCGGAAACAAGTTTTCCAAGCAAACGGACAAGAAAAAATAGCTGGGGTAGAAATACTCATATCTGACAAAATAGACTTCCAAAAAAGGGCCATCAAGAGAGATCCAGAAGGACACTTTATAATACTCAAGGGAAGAATCTACCAAGAAGTCATAAATATTGTAAATATATATGCACCCAACACAGGAGCACCCAAATACATAAAGAAAATCTTGGAGTACTTCAAGAAAGACATTGATAGCAACACAATTATAGTAGGGTACTTCAACACCCCACTGTCAAAAATGGACAGATCCTCCAAACAAAATATCAGCAAAGAAATTGTAGCATTGAACAATGCCCTAGAAGAAATGGACTTAACTGATATATATAGGACCCTTTACCACAAAGAAGCTAAATATATATTCTTTTCAAATGCACATGGAACATTTTCAAAAATAGACCATATGATAGGACACAAAACAATCCTCAACAAATTCAAGAAAACTGAAACCATACCAAGTATTTTCTCTGAACAGAAAGAACTTAAATTAGAAACCAATCCAAAGGAAAAAAAAACCCAAAACACTCAAAATCATGGAGACTGAATACCATGCTATTAAACAATGAAAAGGTCAAGGACGAGATTAGGGAAGAAATCAAAAAGTTCCTTGAAACAAATGAAAATGAACTGACATCAACCCAAAACTTATGAGACACAGCAAAAGCAGTCCTGAAATCGAAGTTCATACCTATACAGACCTACCTAAAAAAAAAAACAAAACAGAAAGAGCCCCAGCTGGTGTGGCTCAGTGGATTGAGCACGGGCTGGGAACCAGAGGGCCTCGGTTCGATACCCAGTCGGGGCACATGCCTGGGTTGCGGGCCGGGTCCCCAGTGGGGGCCATGTGAGAGGCAACCATACATTGCTCTTTCTCCCTCCCTTCTCCTCTCTCTGAAGATGAATAAATAAAATCTTTAAAAAAACATTAAAATGTAAAAAAAAAAGAAAAACAGAAACAGTTTACACAAACATCCTAACCCTATGCCTACAAGAACTCGAAGAACAACAGCAAAGACAACCCAGAGCAAGTAGAAGGAAGGAAATAACCAAAATCAGAGCAGAATTAAATTACATAGAGATTAAAAGGACAATTCTAAGGATCAATGAATCCAGTAGCTGGTTCTTCAAAAAGATAAACAAAATAGACAATCCTTTAAACAGGCTCATCAAGAAAAAAAGAGAGAGGACCCAAATAAACTCAATCAGAAATGAAAGAGGAGATAATATAACTGATGCCACAGAAATACACAGGGTTATAAGTCACTACTACGAAGAACTGTATGCCAAGAAATATGAAAATCTAGGAGAAATGGACACATTTTTAGAAAAATATAATCTTCCAAAACTCAACAAGGAAGAAACAGAAAGCCTGAACCAACCAATAACAGCGAATAAAATACAGCGGTAATCAAAATACTTCCAACACACAAAAGCCCTGGTCCAGATGGTTTCACAGGAGAATTCTACAATGCATTTAAGCAAGAACTAACACCTATCCTTCACAGACTATTCCAAAAAATCCAAATGACGGAAGACTCCCAAACTCTTTTTATGATGCCAGCATCATCCGAATCCCAAAACCAGAAAAAGACACAACAAAGAAAGAAAACTTCAGGGCAATATCAGTAATGAACAATGATGCTAAAATCCTCACAAAGTATTAGAAAAACGCATACAGCAATACATCAAAAAGATCATTCACCATGACGAAGTGGCTTTCATCCCAGGGATGCAAGGATGGTACAATATTCACAAAACAATAAACGTAATACATCACATAAACAAAAGAAGGACAAAAATCACATGATCATATCAATAGATGCAGAAAAAGCATTCGATAAGGTACAGCATCCATTTATGATAAAGACATTTAGCAAAGTGGGAATAGAGGGAGCATTCCTCAACATAATAAAGGCCATAGATGAGAAACCTACAGCCAACATTATACTCAATGGACAAAAACTAAAATCTTTCCCACTAATATCAGGGACAAGACAAGGTTGCCCACTATCACTACTTCTACTCAATATAGTACTGGAAGTTTTGGCCACAGCAATCAGACAAGAAAAGGAAATAAAAGGCATCCAAGTTGGAAAGGAAGAAAAAAAACCGTCGTTGTTTGCAGACGACATGATAGTATACTTAGAAAATCCTATTGACTCCACCAAAAAGCTACTCGATCTAATCATTGAATTTGGCAAAACAGCAGGATATAAAGTCAATATCCAGAAATCAAAGGCATTTTTTAATACCAACAGTGAAACATGAGAAACAGAAATCAGGAAAAAAATCCCATTAGCTATAGCAACAACAACAACAAAAAAAAAAAAAACCCAAAACCTGGGAATAAACCTAACCAAGGAGGTAAAATACTTGTACTCAGAAAACTACACAACACTGAAGAAAGTAATCATGGAAGACACAAACAAATGGAAACATATACCATGCTCATGGATTGGAAGAATCAACATCATCAAAATCTCCATACTCCCCAAAGCAATTTATAGATTCAATGCAACCCCTATCAAAGTACCAATGGTATATTTCTTGGATATAGAACAAATACTTCAAAAATTTATATGGAACCATAAACGACCCCAAATATCAGCTGCAATTTTGAGAAAGAAGAGCAAAGCAGGAGGGATCACAATTCCTGATATCAAACTATATTACAAGGCCATTGCAATCAAAACAGCTTGGTACTGGCATAAAAACATAGAGATAGACCAATGGAACAGAATAGAGAACCCAGAAATGAACCCAAGTCTCTACGGGCAATTGATCTTCGACAAAGGGGGCAGAAGCATAAAATGGAATAAAAATAGCCTCTTCAACAAATGGTGTTCGGAAACCTGGATGGCTACCTGAGAAAAAATGAGACTTGCACACCAACATACACCATACACAAAAATAAATTCAAGGTGGATAAAAGACTTAAATGTAAGTCACGACACCATAAATGTTCTAGAGGAAAACATCTGTAGGAAAATCTCAGACATTCCACGCAGCAACATCTTCAATGATATATTCCCTAGAGCAAGGGACATAAAGGAAAGAATAAACAAATGGGACCTTATCAAAATAAGGAGCTTCTGTGGTGCTAAAGAAAATAGTATTAAAATAAAAAGAGAACCAACAGTATGGGAAAACATATTTGCCAATGATACCTCAGACAAGGGTCTGATCTCCAAAATTACAAAGAACTCATACGACTCCACTCCAGGAAGACAAAAAACACAATTAAAAAATGGGCAAAAGACTGGAACAGACACTTCTCGGAAAAGGACATACAGAGGGCCCAGAGTCATATGAAAAGATGCTCAACATCATTAGCCATCAGAGAGATGCAAATTAAAACCACAATGAGATACTACCTCACACCAGTCAGAATGGCCATCATTAACAAAGCAACAGATAACTGTTGGAGGGGATGTGGAGAAAAGGGAACCCTACTGCACTGTTGGTGGGAATGCAGACTGGTGTAGCCCTTGTGGAAAACAGTATGGAACTTCCTCAGAAAAATGAAAATGGAACTGCCTTTCCACCCAGGAATTCCACTACTGGGATTATACCCTAAGAATCTTGAACAAGCAATTCTAAAGAACCTTTGCAGTCCAATATTCATAGCAGCACAATTTATAATAGCCAAATGCTGGGCACAACCTAAGTGCCCATCTACAAATGAATGGATCCAGAAACTATGGTACATTTACACAATGGAATTCTACGCAGCAGAAAGGAAGAAGGAGCTTATACCCTTTGCAACAGCATGGATGGAACTGGAGAGCATTATGCTATGTGTAGTAAGCCAGGCAGTGAGGAACAAATACCATATGATCTCACCTTTAACTGGATCATAATCAACAAAAGCAGAAAGCAAGCAAAACATAACCATAGACATTGAAATTAAGAACAGTCTAACAATAGAAGGGGGGAGTGGGGAAGGGACAATGGGGAGAAGGGTTTTCAGGGATCACTGTATAGGACACATGGACAGAACTAAGGGGGATAAGGAAGGCTAGGGGGTAGGTGGGGTTGGAGGGGAAGGGAGGAGGGTAGGGGAGACGTGGCAAATAACTATAATTGAAAAACAACAAAGTAATTATTAAAAAAAAGATCCCTTTACACTTAAAAAAAAAGAAAAAAGCAAGAAAAACATAACCAGAGACATTGAAATTAAGAGCGATCTAACAATATCCAGAGGGGAGGGTGGAAGGGAGTATCAGGAAAAAGGTTTACAGGAACCACTGTAGAGGCCACATGGACAGAACCAAAGTGGGGTTGGAAGAAGAGGAGGGAGGTGGGTATGGAGGGGTGGGGGTGGGGGATGGGAGAGGTTACAAACAACTGTAATTGAATAATAATAAAGTAATAAAAATTTTAAAAAGTATAATTTTCAAAAAGTTACAAACATGGTTAATATGCATATAGTATTAACACATGTTGAAGATATATTAACTCATTAATGAGAGAAATGTTCACATGGTAAAAGCTGGTTAAAAGAGCATTTTTTAAAAATATATTTCACTGATTATGCTATTACAGTTGTCCCATTTTGCCTCCTTAATTCTCCTCTTCCCTGCACCCCCCCATTTCCCGCCCTTTAGTTTTTTCCATGGGTCATACACATAAGTTCTTTGGCTCCTACATTTCCTATACTATTCTTAACCTCCCCCTGTCTGTTTTCTACCTACAGTTCATGCTACTTATTCTCTGTACTTTTCCCCCCTCTTTCCCTCTCTTACTCCCCTGTTGATATCCCTCCATGTCTTATATAAATCCCTTTATCATTTCATATAATAAAGCCTGGGTGATAATGAACTACTTGAACTTGACGTTATCTGAGAAGCACTTTAGCTTCCCTTCCATTCTAAATGAATGTTTAGCTGGATAGAGTATTCTTGGATGTAGGTCCTTGCCTTTCATGTCTTGTTATACTTCTTTCTACCCCCTTCTTGCCTGAAAGGTCTCTTTTGAGAAATCAGCTGACAGTCTTATGGGAATTCCTTTGTAGGTAACTGTCTTCTTTTATCTTCCTGCTTCTACGATTCTCTCCTTATTTTTCATCTTGGGTAATGTAATTATGATGTGTCTTAGTGTGTTCCTCTGTGGGTCCAATGTCTTTGGGACTCTCTGAGCTTCCTGGAAATCTATTTCCTTCACCAGTTTGGGGAAGTTCTCTTTCATTATTTGTTCAAATAAGTTTTCCATCCCTTGGTCTTCCTCTTCTATTTTTGGCACCCCTATTGTTACAGAACAAATGGGGAGGCTGGATGAAAGACCCCCCTTTTCTGTACCCGGGTTTTTTTCCCCCTTACCAGGTTCGTTTTGCCTGACGCCAAAGGAAAGATTCAAAAGGAAAAGAATTAAAAAGAATTGTTTATTTAAACACACACAGTCCTTCCCTCTCCCACTGCCCAGTCTGGGGTACCATATTTTACACAGGCTCCCAGAACCATCCACGTGGCCCTGACTCTCACCCAAGCCCTGCAGTCCCAAGCTGTGTGGTACCAAAAGGAGAGACACTCAAGCCGTGTGGTCCTGGAGAGAGAGAACCTTAAGCAGTGTGGTCTTGGGAAGAGCCCAAGAGAGCCGGCTCCAAAAGGACCCGAAAAAGGACCACAGAGAGCTGGAGACAGGCCTGAGAGTGAGAGCCTGAAGAGAGAAGCTCCAAAAAGCCTGGCCCAAGCAGCATTCTGCCTGGATTTAAATCCCAGAGTCTCATTTCCGGCTCCTCCCACAATTGGCCACAGCTGCCAGCATTTAGGTCAGGTGTGGCCTTTTAGTGTGGGCCAATTATCTCCCTCTAGGGGGCCCTCCTCCCGGCTGCACCCTGTTACAAAACCCTCCTTTCAGATTTACAGCCCCTTTATAATCTTATAAAGGACAATGGACGAAGGTCTCATCTTCTTGTAACTACTTCCAGCTGGACATGGACATTGTCCTATCTACTCTTGGGTCAGGGGTGCCCTGAGAGGGGGTGGTGCAGCACGGAGGGAGTCCTTCCTGTAGTCCAGGTTAGTTGGCTGTCATCAGGAAGTTGCAGGCTTGGTGTTCAAGGGCTGGTATTACTGGAGAGTTGGCATCCTAGTCATATTCTCCTTTCAGATTTCTGGGCCCTTTCTGTTTAGGACAGAAAAGGGAAAATCAGTTTTAAAATGAAGCCCACAGACTGCCCCTACCCAACTACTTCAAACCGTTGAGTCTTAGGGGCGATGATGAGGATGGGCTCCTTAAGTGCAAACAATTACTCAGATAATGAAGTCCTAGGCATACGCCCTACAAAAACAGAAGGAAGAACATGTTAATTTATACAAAAATCTTCAAGCCAGTTTCTGTGCCTGTGAGACTGTCTTTTGGGACGAAATCCTGTTGCAAGGCTGTTGCTGCAGTAATACATAACAGTGGCAATATGACAGGTCCTTTGTGACTGTAAATTGAACACTTTGGTGATATTATAAACCCAGTTTTAACTTTCAAATGAAGACAGCTGTGCCATTCTGATGTCTAATACTGAGTATTGTGACTTTTCTTGTACCACAATTTTTCTTCCTAAGATCACCCTTATTGTTATTAAAGGGACTACTTTGAGTCCAGCTTTTTAATTTTTACTGTTCGTTTGCATAAACTCACCAAGAGCAGCCTGGATATTCCGCTTTGCTGGCAGTCACACAGGAGACCTTTAGATTGACTTCTCAGTATGCCCCTCGGGGCATAAAAGCAGAGCCACACATTTCCCACCTGGCTTCGCCTGTACCAGTTGCTTCACTTAAATTCTTGAAGTTTCCATTGTGCCTGCAGGTTCCTTTTCAGCCATCTTTCAGGAAAGCAACCTTTGTTCCTTCCCTGCAAAGACTGCCACGAACCGCACAACCAACCAAAGTACCAGGCTTTTTCTCGTGGGCTTTTGCTAGCTTCGCAAGTCAATCCCAGTTCCTTAAGGCTTTCTGGTGACGACCAGAACCCAGACATGCCTCCTTTAGGTGTGCAAAGTCTTGGTTAATAAAACCACCACTGACAACTGGTCTTAGTGGATTTATGCAAAGAAACCTATGTCATTACTCACTTCTTCAGAATGCCAAATACTGGAGGGATCAGGTAGGGAGAAAAATACCAAGTGTGAATGAAATCCTTTTTCTTGTTCATTTTTCTATGGGGTATGAAGTTCCAAGCTTTTCTGGAATCTTCAATTTTAATAGTATAGAGGTAGAGGAATTCTCTTGCACCAGTGTGTCCACTGGTGCCTCCGCAGAGACATGCTCTTTCAGACCCGGTCTTTTGGCAGAGACATGCTTCTTTGCCTCAGGCTGAAATGCTCATCAGCCCCAAATGACCCTTCCTGGGCCCTGAGTGACAAAGGCATTCTCCCCAACCATTTACAGGTGACCTTTACTAGGTCTGCAGATACAGAGGATTTCTGATTAGAAACAAAAGCAAATTGAAACCATATTCCTATAGAACCAGAAAACAAATAGTTGAGATTTCCTTTTTTTCCCCAGGCTTAAGCTTTCGCAATCTTTCCTACATAGTTTTACCCATCCAGATTTAACCATAAATTTCATGTTTAATTCCTGTTCCTTTCCCACATTGGGAAGGACTACACTTAAGCTCAGTATTTAAACTCAGTATGTGGCAGCTAAAAAAAATTCAGTTAGCCTTATAAACACTTGCATGAAATAACAAATACTGTTACTCTGTATCGGGGTTTGCTGTCCTTCTCTGGAAGAGGAATTTCAAACCTTCCTCCGGAGTGCAGGTCCAGCTTTCCCTTTCCACCTCAGTCGCAGCAGTAGGGTCTGCGTTTCCCTTAGGTGGTGCCCGTTTTACCCGTGTGTGATGAATCCAGGGCTTAATTCCTGTCATATTCAGGGAGGAATGCGTTGTTAAGAGGACATTATGGGGACCAGTCCATTGTTCAGACAGCTGCTGTTCAGGGCCTCGAGTCTTCCAGGTCTTTAGTAGGACAGACCTATAATAAGCAAACTTGTGCAAAGTGGTTAGTGTTTGCCCTAAATGCTGTACATATTGTTTAATTCTTGGCTCCTGCTCTAAATCTAGAGGGGGTGTACCTAGAACAGAAATTTGGAGAGGTTTTCCATAAACTATTTCAAAAGGGCTAAACTTAAGCCCACTTCTGGGTGCCACTCTGATTCGGAGCAAAGCAATGGGGAGTGCCTGGTCCCATTTTAAATGTGTTTCCTGGCATATTTTTGCCAAGTTCTTCTTTAGGGTGTGGTTCATTTTTTCAGTCTTCCCTGTGGACTGAGGTCTCCAAGATGCATGCAATTTCCAATGTATTTGCAATGCCTTTCCAACCTTCTGGGAGATTTCTGATGTGAACGATGGTCCATTGCCACTTTGAATGCTCTGGGGAAGTCCAAACCTGGGAAATATTTCTTTAAGCAATAGTTTTGCCACCTCAGTTGCCTTTTCAGTCCTGGTGGGATACGCCTCTACCCATCCAGAAAAAGTATCCACGAAGACCAACAAGAATCTGAGATTTCCCTTTGTTTTAGGCATTTGTATAAAGTCTACCTGCCAGTCCTCAGATGGGCACATCCCTTTGTATTGTACTCCCTTTTCTGTGGGGACACACTCTGTCTTGGGATTGTTCTTAGCACATATTTGACAGGCTTGGCTGATCCTGTGGACAGTCCTTTGCATATAACGGCCTTTCAAATGTGGCCTAATAAAGTCCATTAGAGCAACCCTTCTGTAGTGGGTCCCTTCATGTAGGTGCTTGAGGACAGGATACACCAGGGCCTCAGGGAGTAAAATCATACCATGGGCGTTGATCTTCCACATAGAACTGGGATCAGTGTTAGTGAATCCCCATTCACAGGCCCATTGCTCATCCTGTTCTGTGTACTGAGGTTTAAACTCTGACAAGTCCAGATGGGGAATCAGAGCTGCTAGGCGTGGCAGCTCTTTGGCCACCTGTCTTGCTGCTTTGTCAGCAGCTTGGTTTCCCTGACTGGTTTGGGAACCATCCCTCTGGTGTCCTGGGCAGTGCATTATGGCAACCCGGTCTGGTACGTTCACTGCTTCCAGCAACCGTAAAATCACCTCTACATGTTTAACACCCTTATTTCCTGAGGTTAAAAGTCCTCTCTCTTTCCATATTGCCCCATGGGCATGGACTACCATGAAAGCATACTTGGAATCCATATATATATTAACTTTCTTACCTTGGGATAGCAGTAAGGCTCTTGTGAGGGCTATTAGTTCAGCCTTTTGCACTGAGGTTCCTGGTGTAAGGGCTTGGGATTCTATTACCTTGTCTGTAGTGGTCACCGCATACCCAACTCGTCGCTGGCCATTGTCCATGAAGCTGCTGCCGTCTGTATACAGCTCCCAATCCGGTGATGCCAGCTGTCGCGGATTTCAACCCGCAAAATCCATGGGGGGGGCCACCCCGATCACGTGAATCAATCTTACCGAGAGACACGCTTGGAGATAAGAATCCGGCTGCCATGGGTCTTTCCCTCCACCTCCATCTTGGGAAAAAGACCGCGTGGGTAGCTTAGCCGGGGCTTTTATTAAAGTTTTTAGGGCATATTTACATTGGATTGATTATGCATGGGATTATACAGAACAGGGGTAGGTTTACTCATTAGCAGAGCATTAGGATGTAAATTCAGGTCTGGTGGCAGACAGGACCAGGGTATACATAAAACAGGGCTCAGCAAGCCAGAATCTCTTAAGATACATTTTTGCCAAATTCCTATTAGAGAATTCCTATTCTACAGACATGATCCACACTTGCCCACACAGGAATCACACGGAGCTGCGCTCAAATCACGTAAATTCTCAGGACTGCGTGTTCACACGCGTGTGGAAAGCACTGCTACAGCCAGCCGCTGGTCCATTAGATCTGGTCTACTAGAATAAACTTGGTCAATTACTTCTAGACATTCATGCTCAAGGGCGGAGTCCCCCTCCATATCTGGGAGTAGAGTGGCTGGGTTCAGCGTTGTGGTGGTCTGCAAGGTAACATTCGGATTGTCCAGCAAAATGGCCTGGTATTTCGCCATATGCCCTGCCTTCGGCCAATATCCTCCTTTCTGTTCTAACAGAGTCAGAACCTGGTGTGGCACCAATACAGCAGTAGGTTGTCCCAAGGTAAATTTTTCAGCTTCCTGTAGGATGTCACAGGTGGCTGCTACTGCCCGGAGGCATGGTGGCCATACTTTTGTTGTGTGATTCAGTTTCTTTGAAAGATAGGCTATGGGTCAGGGAATATTTACCAGGGTCTGGGTTAGCACCCCCAGTCCTATCCCCTGCCTTTCATGAATAAACAATTTGAAAGGCTTCTGTAAGTTCGGCAGTCCTAATGCAGGGGCCGAAGCCAGCTTTTCCTTCAAAGTATCAAATGCTACCTGACAATCCCGTGTCCATTCAAGGGGTTCAGAGTCCAGTCCTTTTAGGGAATTATACAGTGGCTTTGCTATGAGTCCAAAGTTCGAAATCCAAATCCAACAAAACCCTGTAATTCCCAAGAACCCATGAAGCTGCTTTCGATTTTCTGGGATTTTTAGTGCAGCAATGGCTTGCTTTCTCTCTGCCATTAGACTCCTGGTGCCCTGTTTTAGTTGAAATCCCAGATATGATACTTCTTGTTTGCAAATTTGGGCCTTATGAGGTGACACTTTATATCCCCTTTTTGCCAGATGACTTAGAACTGTAATGGTGTTATGCAAACAGTCCTCATAGTTTTTGCTGGTTATTAATAGGTCACCCACATATTGCAACAGAACTCCTGATCTCAACTGAACATCCCTTAAGTCTTTTGCCAGTGCTTCCCCAAATATGGTCGTAGAGTTCTTAAATCCTTGTGGAAGCACAGTCCAGCAATACTGGAGTGTGGCTTTAGTCTCTGGGTTTTGCCACTCAAAGGCAAACAGTTGCTGAGCCTGTTCATCTATTGGGATGCAGAAAAAGGCATCCTTCAAGTCCAGGACTGAAAAACATTTGCTATCCCCAGGAACCATAGTCAACAGAGTGTAAGGGTTAGGCACAGTAGGTTGAATGTCTTGGACAATGTCATTGATGACCCCGATATCCTGTACGAATCGATACTCATCCGAATATGGCTTTTTGACTGGCAAAATGGGAGTGCTGTAGGGTGACTGGCAAGGCCTAATTAATCCTGATTTTAGGAACTTTTGCAATACTGGCTGGATCCCCTCTAAAGCCTCCTTTTTGAGGGGATACTGCTTCTTTCGTGGGACCCGCGCTCCTTCTTTTAGATATATCTTTATGGGCTGCACGTTAATTGCTTTACCTGGAGTTCCGTCATCCTAAACAGTTTGATCGACCTGTTCTCAGATCTCAGGTGGGAAAGGTTCACTTCCAGAGCCTCTGGGACAGGTCAGGAGAGCCTGCAGCTGGAGGGCATTTTCCAGCGGTACTTCCACACATAGCTGCTGTCGCTTGGGGGAAAATGTTATTTGTGCATGAAGCTTACAAAGCAAATCTCAGCCCAACAATGGATGGGACAATCAGGCATATAAAGAAAACTATGTGTAAGCTTTTGACTCCCAAGCTGGCATTTCAGAGGTTGCAGGAATGTCTGTTTTTGTACCTGGCCAGACACACCAGTAATTGTTACTTCATTTGAGCTTTTTTCAGTTAACTTTGTGTTTAAAACTGAGTATGTAGCTCCCGTATCTACAAGAAAGTCAATTGGCTTGTTCCCCACTGTCACTTGTACCCGGGGCTCCTGTGGGGAAATGGCAATAAGTCGGGAGATGTCCAATGGAGCCCCTGGGCCTCCTCATTCATTATCATTCTCCATTCTTTGCTTTACCATTACTCGGTCTGGATTCTTACTCTTACTTTTTCTTTTTCTATTTGGGCACTCATTCTTCCAGTGACCCTCCTTCCTGCAATAAGCACATTGATTAATGCATATTGCACCTTTCTTTTTTTCCTTATAGCCCCTTTTGCCACTAGCATGGTAGTGGGCCAAAAACACCGTGGCCCGTTTTGCCTTTCCTGCTTCCCGGGCATTGTAGACTTTAAATGCTATGTCCACCAGCTGGGAGGGACTCATTCCCAGTACCCCCATCTACTCGTTGAAGCTTGTTCCTAATATCCGGGGCACTCTGTCCAATAAAAGTCGTATTTACCATCCCACCCTGGCTGGTGTAGCTCAGTGGATTGAGTGAGGGCTGGAAACCAGACGGTCCTGGTTCGATTCCCAGTCAGGGCACATGCCTGGGTTGTGGGCCAGGTCCCCTGTGAGGGCCATGTGAGAGGCAACCATACATTGCTGTTTCTCTCCCTGTCTCCCTCCCTTCTCCTCTCTCTAAAAATAAATAAATAAAATCTTTAAAAAAAGATTTAAAAAAAGTCATATTTACCATCCTTACATTTTCTGGTGCCTCTGGATCAGCATCAGTGTATTTCCCATAAGCCTGATAGATCCTTTCTAGAAATTCAGAAGGATTCTCTTCTGGCTTCTGCTGAAGAGTCTGTATTAAATTCAGGCTTCTCTGCTTGGGCACTCCTTTCCTAAGCCCTTCCAGTATGCACCTTCTCTAATGTTTTAAAGAGCTCTACTATTTTTTAAGAGCCCCCTCTACTATTTGGGTCCCAGTTAGGGTCCACCCGGGGGATTGCCTCAACTTGGTCAAGGATCCCCTGGCTGTCCTTGTCACAGAGATGCTGGGCTTCCTGTTCAGCCCTACTCAAAACCAATCGTCTTTCGTCTGCCATTAGTAAAATATTCAGAAGGGCCTGTATGTCTGCTCAGTTTGGGTGGTGAGTAGCAAAAATAGAGGCAATAAGATCTGCCATCTTTTGAGGATCATCCCTATATGAGGGGTTGGAATTCCTTCAGTTTAGTAGGTCCGAAGTAGAGAACGGAGTATGGGCCCAATAGTAGCCAGCGGGCTGGCCTTCTTCATTTACTCTGCCCATTGGGTATCGCCTTAAAGGGTATTGGCTGGCTGCTCCTTTGGAGGCCCCCCAGTTATAGCAGGTGCCCTGGCGAGTTTGGGGGGGGGGGTGAGACATATTCCTCAGCAGGTGGAGCAGTTGGCTTTGCAGTCCCTGTTTCAGGGGAGGTTATGGGAGGAGTCAACACTGGGGTGCCTGCCACCACCTAGGGAGGGGAAGGCACCACGGCAGTGGCAGCTCCCACAACCTGTGAGGCCAAAGGTGCATTAACCCCCACCACCTGTGAGGGTGGCAACCCCATGGAGACCACTCCCACCGGCAGAGGGTAGGGGGCTGAGCAGGCCCCTCCCATCTGGGAGGGATTTGGAGCCTCGGAAACACCTCCCACCTGCAGAGGGGGAGAACACGTGGCAGCGATCTCCCTCACCTGCAGAGGGGGAGAAGCAGCAACGGGCCCCACCAAGGGCCCCTTCACCTGGGAGGGTCCGTTCCCTGGGTTTAGAGCATTAATAATGTTCTCCTCATTATCCCTCTCCTCCTGTGTTCTACTATCAGGGAGAGGTTTTGAGACCTCCTTTTCCTTTTGTACCATTACACGCTTCTCTGTCTTTAGCATATATTGTGTAATCTTATAAATGCATTAAGATAGCGGAGTTCTTCCGAAAGTTCCCACTGTCGGCAATACTGTATCAATCTAGAAATGATGCAGTCACTCAAGGAGCCATTCACAGGCCACTTCAGCTTATCACTCAAAACATAAGCAGGTCACACAGTGTTACATTAATACATCAATAACTGCTTACACAAGGGTTCCTTGTACGTGGACTTAGCACAGTATCTTTCCCAATCCTTTAGAATCCTATCCAGTGGGCTCCACTCAGGAACCTGCTTGGAACAATTTATACTATTCCAATAAAGCATGACAAAATTCAGAACAAGAAGAATATAGTTTGCATAAAAACCAGGTGCTTCCCTAGCTATTGTCCACCATTCCAACTCCATTATTCTTTTTTTTAAATTTATTTTTAGAGAGAGGGGAAGGGAGGGAGAAAGAGAGGGAGAGATACAGCAATGTATGGTTGCCTCTCACATGGCCCTCACGGGGACCTGGCCCGCAACCCAAGCATGTGCCCTGACTGGGAATCGAACCGGGACTGCTTGGTTCCCAGCCCGAGCTCAATCCACTGTGCTACACCAGCCAGGGCTCCCAACTCCATTATTCTGAAACAGTACTCAGAAAACAAATTTTCTAACCAAAACACTTTCACATCTCTGTTCCCCTTCCCGTTTCATTTCCTTTTCACCTTTCCAGGTGTGAGTAGGCAGCTGATGCCCTCAAGAGGAGTGTGGAGAAATTCTCTCACTCTCCCACACCTGAGGGGGTCGGTCTGCCACGGGCAATTTAATCGTGTCCTTTACTGTCCTGCCGCGGTCACCAAAAACTGTTACAGACGGGCAATTATAAAATTAGTTCCATCTGGCTTGCTAAAAACTGTTACAGAACAAATGAGGGGGCTGGATGAAAGACCCCCCTTTTTCTGTACCCGGGTTTTTTTCCCCCTTACCAGGTTCGTTTTGCCCACCACCAAAGGAAAGATGCAAAAGGAAAAGAATTAAAAAGAATTGTTTATTTAAACACACACAGTCCTTCCCTCTCCCACTGCCCAGTCTGGGGTATCGTATTTTACACAGGCTCCCAGAACCATCCATGTGGCCCTGACTCTCACCCAAGCTCCGTGGTCCCAAGCCCTGTGGTACCAAAAGGAGAGATACTCAAGCCGTGTGGTCCTGGAGAAAGAGAACCTTAAGCAGTGTGGTCTTGGGAAGAGCCCAAGAGAGCTGGCTCCAAAAGGACCCGAAAAAGGACCGCAGAGAGCCAGAGACAGACCTGAGAGCGAGAACCAAAAGAGAGCAGCTCCAAAAGGCCCGGCCCAAGCAGCGTTCTGCCTGGATTTAAATCCCAGAATCTCATTTCCCACAATTGGCCACAGCTGCCAGCATTTAGGTCAGGTGTGGCCTTTTAGTGTGGGCCAGTTATCTCCCTCTAGGGGGCCCTCCTCCCAGCTGCACCCTGTTACACTATGACTTGGATGTCGGGACATTTAAAGATGTCCTAGAGGTTCCTAAGCTTCTCCTCATTTTTTTGAATTCTTGTTTCTTCATTCTTTTCTGGTTGAATGTTTTTTTCTTCCTTCTGGCCCCCTCTGTTGATTTGAGTCCCAGTTTCCTTCCCATCACTATTGGTTCCCTGTACCTTTCCCCTCATTTTTCTTAGTGTATTATTCATTTTTTCATCTAATTTGTGACCAAATTCAACCAATCCCATGAGCATCCTGATTACCAGTGTTTTGAACTATGCATCTGTTAGGTTGGCTATCTCATCGTCGCTCAGTTGTATTTTTCCTGGAATTTTGATCTCCTTTTTCAATTGGGCCATTTTTTTCTCCCCTCAGTGCTCCTGTTATGTATAGGGGGTGGAGCCTTAGGTGTTCACCAGAATGAGATAACCCAGGTCACTGTGTTGTGATGCTGCCTATGGGGGTGGGGCCTGAGAGTGAATAATAGCACTTGCTCCACTCTCTGCTGGCTTTCAGTCACTTCCTCTGCTACCCACAAGCAAATTGGGCCCTTCTGTGCTGATTCCCGAGTGGGTGGGCTCATGTAGTTTAAGTCCCTGTGGGTCTCTGCAATGAACTCTCCTGTGGGGCTGGGAAGTACTCCCACTGGCACCTCAACCCCCACAGGTGTTTTCAATTGGTGGTTTGAGGTTTTTATTTCTCCTCGATGGGTCCCTGGGCTGGTCGGTCTGCTCCACTCCTCAAACTTTTCTTCTGGTTTCTCTGTGCGTGAACGCAGGACCATCGGCTCCACTGGTCTGAGACCTGATGGGTTCCGGTCTGCTCACTGAGGTCCTCCATGCCTGTTTCGGCATTGCGCACCTGGTTTCACAAACCACCGTCTTGCCGCATGCCAGGCTCTACACTGCTTACAGGTCTAGATTGTTGGACTTCCATAAAGTTCGATTTTCTGTCAGTTCTGGTTGTGTTTTCTTTTTAAATTGCCGTTTTCTGACCTTTGGCTGTGCGAGGAGGTACAGCGTGTATACCTACTCCTCCATCTTGGCTGGAAGTCCTAAAAGAGCATATTTTATGGAATTAAGTATTTTTTTCCTTTTATGCTTTTTTAAATTCCTTTATTGTTGTTCAATTACAGTTATCTGCATCCCCTCCCCTACACTCCCCCCTCCCCCGAGCCCACCTTCCCCCCTCAACCTCCCTCTTCCCCCTTAGTTCCGTCCATGTGTCCTCCACAGTGAATCCTGAAAACACTTCTCCCCATTGCCCCCTCTCCCCTCCCCACTGGCTGTTGCCAGACTGCTCTTAATTTCAATGTCTCTGGTTATGTTTTGCTTGCTTTCTGCCTTTGTCGATTATGATCCAGTTAAAGGTGAGATCATAGGGTATTTGTCCCTCACTGCCTGACTTACTTCACTTATCATAATGCTCTCCAGTTCCATCCATGCTGTTGCAGAGGGTATAAGCTCCTTCTTCCTTTCTGCTGCGTAGAATTCCATTGTGTAAATGTACCATAGTTTCTTGATCCATTCATTTGTAGATGGGCACATAGGTTGATTCCAGCACTTGGCTATTGTGAATTGTGCTGCTATGAACATAGGAGTGCATAGGTTCTTTTGAATTGGTTTCTCAGGGTTCTTAGGGTACAATCCCAGTAGTGGAATTGCTGGGTCGAAAGGCAGTTCCATTTTCATTTTCCTGAGGAAGTTCCATACTGTTTTCCACAATGGCTGTACCAGTCTACATTCCCACCAACAGTGTAGTAGGGTTCCCTTTTCTCCACATCCCCTCCAAGAGTTATCTGGTGCTTTGTTGATGATGGCCATTCTGACTGGTGTGAGGTGGTATCTCATTGTGGTTTTAATTTGCATCTCTCTGATGGCTAATGATGTTGAACATCTTTTCATATGATTCTGGACCCTCTGTATGTCCTTTTCCGAGAAGTGTCTGTTCAAGTCTGTTGCCCATTTTTTAATTGTGTTTTTTGTCTTCCTGGAGTGGAGTCATATGAGTTCTTTGTATATTTTGGAGATCAGACCCTTGTCTGAGGTATCATTGGCAAATATGTTTTCCCATACTGTTGGTTCTCTTTTTATTTTAATACTATTTTCTTTAGCCCCACAGAAGCTCTTTATTTTGATAAGGTCCCATTTGTTTATTCTTTCCTTTATGCCCCTAGATCTAGGGGACATATCATTGAAGATGTTGCTGCATGGAATGTCTGAGATTTTCCAATCGATATTTTCCTCTAGAACTTTTATGGTGTCACGACTTACATTTAAGTCTTTTATCCACCTTGAATTTATTTTTGTGTATGGTGTAAGTTGGTGCTCATGTTTCATTTTCTTGCAGGTAGCCTTCCAGATTTTCCAACACCATTTGTTGAACAGGTTATTTTTATTCCATTTTATGCTTCTGCCCACTTTGTCAAAGATTAATTGCCCGTAGAGACTCAGGTTTATTTCTGGGCTCTCTATTCTGTTCCATTGGTCTACCTGTCTGTTTTTATGCCAGTACCAAGCTGTTTTGATTACAATGGCCTTGTAATATAGTTTGATATCAGGAATTGTGATCCCTCCTGCTTTGCTCTTCTTTCTCAAAATTGCAGCTGATATTTGGGGTCGTTTATGGTTCCATATAAATTTTTGAAGTGTTTGTTCTATATCTGTGAAATATGCCATTGGTACTTTGATAGCGATTGCATTGAATCTATACATTGTTTTGGGTAGTATGGAGATTTTGATGATGTTGATTCTTCCAATCCATGAGCATGGTATATGTTTCCATTTGTTTGTGTCTTCCTTGATTTCTCTTTTCAGTGCTGTGTAGTTTTCTGAGTACAGGTCTTTTACCTCCTTGGTTAGGTTTATTCCCAGGTATTTTATTTTATTTTTTTGTTGCTATATCAAATGGGATTTTTTTCCTGATTTCTGTTTCTGCTGTTTCACTGTTCGTATACAAAAGTGTCTTTGATTTTGGATATTGACTTTATATCCTGCTGTTTTGCCAAATTCAATTATTAGATCGAGTAGCTTTTTGGTGGAGTCTATAGGATTTTCTAAGTATACTATCATGTCGTCTGCAAACAACGACAGTTTTGTTTCCTCCTTTCCAATTTGGATGCCTTTTATTTCCTTTTCTTGTCTGATTGCTGTGGCCAAAGCTTCCAGAACTATGTTGAATAGAAGTGGTGATAGTGGGCAACCTTGTCTTGTTCCTGATCTTAGTGGGAAAGATTTTAGTTTTTGTCCATTGAGTATAGTGTTGGCTGTAGGTTTCTCATAGATGGCTTTTATTATGTTGAGGAATGCTGCTTCTATTCCCACTTTTCTAAGTGTCTTTATCATAAATGGATGCTGTACCTTATCAAATGCTTTTTCTGCATCTATTGATATGATCATGTGATTTTTGTCTTTGCTTTGGTTTATGTGATGTATTACGTTTATTGTTTTGCGAATGTTGTACCATCCTTGCATTCCTGGGATGAAACCCACTTGGTCATGGTGAATGATCTTTTT
>PVJI01026237.1:0-19172 GCA_004026765.1 Micronycteris hirsuta
CCTGGTTCTCAGGCCTAGATCCCACTGACCACCCCCCATCCTGAGTGGATGGACATCTAGACCCAGCAGGGACCACCAGCCAGGACCTGGTCCTAGGAATGTCTGACATTTAAGAATTGCTAGTGAAAAATAATATTTCATTGTTAAACCTTTTTTCTGCATTAAAGGCTTTGGCTTCTCAGAAACACACAATGCTGCTTCCCTGGCACATAGCCTGGACTTTCCTTTTCCTGAGGAATCCTGTCTCCACAGAGAGCAACCTGGATGCCTGCCCCTCTGCAGCCTTGAGACTGGGAGCTGAGCTACAGGAGGGGCAGCAGGGAGAGGCATCGGGGACCCTGTGAAATGCCACAGCTCTGTATTAAAAGTCCATCATTTCCCTTCCAACTTGCCCCTCATAGCCCTGCCCCTTCAGGCCATAAGCCACAGTTGTCCTCCATCATCTGAACACCTGCCATCCAGCACTTGTCCTCAGCCCTCGCCTGACAATCCCTTGTTCCACTCCTCAGCCCACCTTAGATGATGGGTGGCCCCTAAGCCACCAGGGTTGCTCAGAGAGAGGCCAGCACCTCAGAGTTTCCCCAAGTCCCCTGCCTGCTCTGACCTCTGATACACTGCCTAGCCCCTCCTTCACCAATCCACCATTTGCCCTGGAATGCCACTTTCTCAGAGGTCCCCTGCACTCCTCCAGCCCCCTCTGAGTTTCCTTCACAGCATCTCCCTTCTTCACATGTTATGTAGTCAACTTATTTCTCAGATCATTCTCTGTCCCACCCTGGACATGGGTCTGGAGGGCAAGGGGCTCCCCTGGTGAGGCTCAGCATGTGTCTGTGGAATGAGGGAGCCTGTTGGCCCCATTCCCACAATGACCGCAACCTTGGACACAGGACTGCACACTTGGAGGAGCAGAAGCCTGGATGGGAGGCAGGAGCAGGCTGGGGGTGCTTCAGGTGAGCTGACAGGGTTGGGTGATCATGGTGGGACATGGGAGGGGCCTGCCTGTGTGTGTGATGCCAATCCTGAGCTCCCCAAGGGCTGGCAGGTGGAGGCTGGGCTGAGGCTACAGACCTGGATTCCATCCAGGAGTGGGAGCCCAGCTGTTGGGGCAGATGGGGAGCTGGCCACCTGTGCCTTCACCAGGGGCCCTTTCCTGTGGACACCTCTGGCCCCTGGGTGTCCTGTGCCCCTTACGGAGCTATATCCTGCTTGCTGGACTCTAGAGTTGTCCAGCCCCAGGCCGCTCCAGAAAGGGAGCCAGAGCCCTCAGTAGGCCTGTGCTGCTCGAATTTCAAGCAAATTGAAAATTGAGGCAATTTAATGTAAAAGGCTTTCTTTTTTTTTTTAACTTTGTATTGTTATTCTATTACAGTTGTCCCAATTTTCCCCCTTTGCCCTCCTCCACCCAGCCCACCCCCACTCCAGTCAATCCCCACACTGTTATGTCTATGGACCGTTCATACATGTTCTTTAATTAGCCCCTTCCCATTCTTTCCACCTTTATCCCCTCCCTGACCCCCACCCCGCTCACTGTTGGTCTGTTTTACATTTTGATGCCTCTGGTTCTGTTTTGCTCATTAGTTTATTCTGTTTATTATATTTCTTTTATAGGTGAGATCATATGGTATTTGTTTTTCTCTGATTGGCTTATTTCACTTAGCGTAATAGTCTCCAGTTCCATCTATGCTATTGCTGAAGGTAGGAGTTCCTTCTTTCTTTCTGCTGTGTAATATTCCATTGTGTAAATGTACCACAGTTTTTTGATCCACTTATTTACTGATGGTCACTTAGGCTATAGGACAAACAATCCAATTTAAAAAGGCTGTCTTTCTTTACCACTTACTTTAGTGAGCCAGAGGCAGACCTGAAAGTTATTTCTTTTTTTTTTTTTAATGCAAATTCCAGGGTCCCATTTCTTTTTCTTTTTTCTTTTTTTTTAAGATTTTATTTTTATTTTTAGAGAGAGGGGAAGGGAGGGAGACAGAGAGGGAGAGAAACAGCAATGTACGGTTGCCTCTCACATGGCCCTCACTGGGGACCTGGCCTGCAACCCAGGCATGTGCCCTGACTAGAAATCGAACCGGCGACCCTTTGGTTCCCAGCCTGCGCTCAATCCACTGAGCTACACTAGCCAGGGCTGAAAGTGATTTCTTGAGGGCCCCAGACCCAGGAATACCTCTACCCCTTGTCCCTATTCCCTGGAGCTGAGGTCAGCAGAGTCTGGGGTCCACCTTTCCCAGGCTTCCTGAGGCTCCAGCCTCCCCAAAATGCTTTTGTCCACTGGGCATTCCTGCAGACAGCCCTCCCTTCCAGAGACCACTTCCCCAGGGGCATCTCTCCACCCTGACCTCAGACCTCTGATCTGGGTCTCATATCACCCTCTTCTTTGTGCATTAAGAGTGTTTCAATACTTGTTTTTCCAATTCCACAAACAAGCCTGAAACCACACTTATTGCTTCAAGGGATCCATGCCCAGGGCCTGCTGCTCATGTTACCAGATGGAACCCTCAGTATGGGCCATCTGACCTGAGCATCATTGGTCCTTAAGGTAAGTCAGCTTTCTTGTCTGTAAGGTGTTCATAAATTCTCCCAGACTTGTTAGGGGAATTTAGAGAGCTGAAGCTGCTGACAGAATGCCTGGCATAGGTGTGTGCAGTGGGTGCGGGGTGGGGAAGACAATGGTGATGGTAAAGAAAGCAGTCGGGGTGTGTGTGTGTATGCATACATGTGTGTGTGTGCTTGTGTGCATGTATGTTTGTTATGCATGTGTGTATGTGTGTGGTATGAGTGTATGTGTGTACCTATATTTATGTTTTCTCATTATGTGCTTTTTCACACAACACCATGAGTTTTCGTTTCCAGACCTATATTTGTGTCAGTTTCCTGGAAACCTGGGGGTCATTAGCTCAAAGCTAAAGAACATTGGAGTCTGTGCCCTGGACATTTGTTCTGAGCTGGCCAGGATTCTAAGAGTCTCTGTTACTTTTACGAGTGTTCCTGTTTCACAAAGGCCCCAGAGAGGACAGACAGGGGATATAAGGACAGTCTTGTTGAGACAAGAAGGAGCTACAGACAGCCAGGGGAGTGGACGGTGACATTCAGTGGACACACTGATTAGAGGACCAGGTGACAATAAGAGGCACAGATGAGCCTTAAAAACACAGGGATGGCCCTGGCTGGTGTAGATCAGTACATTGAGTGCGGGCTGGGAACCAAAGGGTCTGGGTTTGATTCCCAGTTAGGGCACATGCCTGGGTTGCTAGGCTGGGTCCCCAGTGAGGGCCATGTGAGAGGCAACCATACATTGCTGTTTCTCTCCCTCTCTTTCTCCCTCCCTTCCCCTCTCTCTAAAAATAAATAAAATCTTAAAAAAACAAACAAACAAACATAGGGATGAATGGAAAAAGTAAAAAACCCAAATAAAAAACTCTCAGACACAAAGTAATGTGTGTTCAAGGAACAAGGCTCAGACAAAAAGCAACACCAACACATCAGAGTGGACCTCAGGGGCAGCAGTTCAGAAATGGAAAAGTCAGAGCCAGCCCACACAACAGGTTCCAAGGAGCTGAAGGCCCCAGTTCACTTGCCTAGGTGATATGAGTTACCATAATTTACTCACAAAGGGCACAGACCGGAGAAACACTGTCAAAGTGGGGCATGAGGGTGTCACCTAGGTCCAAAGTTTCTTGAGACTTTTGAAAGTTTCCCACTTGATTGTTATGGGAGTGGATTTGATCTTCGCAGTAGGGTGGTGTTTTGGAACCAGTGCAGGCCTTTCAGACCAGCAATGTGGGTGCATTTGCAGGGGGAAAATAACCCAAGTCCAAAGCATGACCTGGGTTCCCTGTGGACTGGGTACTGCAGGTGGAAATCTCACATCCACCCTCAGGCTCCATGGCAGGCAACTCAGGTTTGGGATGCCTGGCCAAGGTCATGGTCAGGCAGTGGCTCCCCGTCCCCCATCACTGAGCCCAGAAGTCTCTGACCCCCTACTCTAACTAGACCGACACCCTCCTTTTACAGTTGCAGACACTGAGATCCAGAGAGAGGAGGTTAGCTTTAAGGATGAACATAGGCTGAGAATGAAGGAATGGAAAAAGATATAAGCAAATGATAACCTAAAGCAAGCAGGAGTAGCTATACTTATAGCAGACAAAATATACTTTAAGTTAAAAATGGTCATGAGAGACAAAGAAGGTTATTATATAATAATAAAGGTGTCAATTTATTAAAATATAACAGTTGTAAAAATTATGCATCCATCATTAGAGCACCTAAATATATAAAGCAAATACTAACAGAACTAAAAGGAAATATAAACAACCATACAATAGTAGTTGGGGACTTTAATACCCCACTCTCAACAATGAATAGATCATCTAGATAGAGGCTCAATAAGGAAACAGCAAATTTGAACAACACTATAGTCCAAATGACTCTAGCGGAGCATACACAGAACATTCCATCCAACAGCATCAGAGTACACATTCTTCTCGAGCACACACAGAACACTTCCTAGGATACATCATGTGTTAGGACACAAAACAAGTCTCAACAAATTCAGAAAGATAGAATTTATATCAAGTATCTTTTCTGAATACAATGGTAAAAAACTAAAAATAAGAGAAAGAAAGCTCAAAAATTCATAAATACATGAAAATAACACACTCCTGAACAACCAGTGTTTTAAAGAAGAAATTAAAAGGGAAATAAGAAATATGACATATGAAAATGGAAATATAACATTGTACAAACTTATGGAATAAGCAAAAGTAGTTCTAAAAGGAAAGTTTCTAAGTGTGTATATCAAAACAAAAAAGGCCTCAAGTAAATAGGCTAACATTGTACGTCTGGAAGCTAGAAAAAAGAAGAACAAACTGAGCCCAAAGTTAGCAGAAGGAAGGAAATTATAAAGATGAGAGTGGAATTAAATGGAATAGAGACATGGAAAAGATTGACAAACCTAAGAGTTGGTTCTTTGCAAAGATAAAAATTTACAAACCTTTAGCTAGACTAACCAAGAAAAAAAGAAGATCCAAATAAAGTTATAAATGAAAAAAAGACATCACATTGGTACCACAGAAATGCAAAGGACTATGAGACTACTATAAACAGTATATACCAAAAAATTAGATAACTTCTTTGAAGAAAAGAGTGTTTAGAAATATACAATCTGCCAACTCTGAATTATGAAGACAGAGAAAAATCTGAACAGTCCAATAACAAGTAAGGGGATTGAATCAAGGAGCAAAAACTTCACAGTGACAACAACAAAATGTCCAGGATTGGACAGCTTCACTGGCATATTCTACTAAGCATTTAGAGAATTCATGCCCATACTTCAAAAAATTAAAAAGGAAGAACATTCCAAACTCATTTAATGAGTCCAGCAATACCCTCATACCAAAGCTAGACAAGAAAAATGCAAGAAAACTAAAGGCCAATATCTCTGATGAATATAAATATAAACAATTCTCAATGAAATATTAACAAACTGGATTCAAAAGCACATTAAGAAGATCATACACAATGATCAAATAGGGTTCATCCTTGGGATACAAGGATGATTCAACATGAAAATCAATAAATGTTACACATCACATTAAAGGAATAAATAATAAAATAATATCATCTCAATAGGTCTAGGAAAAATAACATTTGACAAAATCTAACATATTTTCATGATAAAAAGACTGTCAACAAATTGGAAATAGAAAGATTAAAGGCTAAATTTGACAAGCCCATAGATAACTTTCACCACATGCTCAGTAGTGAAAGTTTGAACTCTCTTCCTATGAGAACAGAAGCAAGACTAGAGTACCCACTCCTACCACTCGTATTCAACATAGTACTAAACGTGCAAGCAGTGGGGGGAGGGGGGAGAAATTGACTTAAATCAGAAAAGAAGCAAAATTGTCCCTGTATGTAGATGACATGATCTTATATGTAGAAAATGCTAAGGACTCCAGCAAAAAAGTACATACATCAAATCATCACATTGTACATCCTGAACCTACACAATGTTAGGCTTAATAAATAAATTCAGTAAAGTTGCAGGATACAGCACAACATACAAAAATCAGTTGCATTTCTATACACTAACAATAAAATATCTGAAAAAGAAAGAAAACCATGCCATTCACAAAGCACCAAAAACAATGAAGTATTTTGGAATAAATTCAACTGTGGAGGTGAAAGATCTGTACACTACAAACCATAAGGCATTGATGAAAGAAATAGAAGACATAAATATCCTGTGTTCATGAATCAGAAGAGTTAACATTGTTAATTTGTTAAATTGTTCATACTACTGAAATGCAGCTATAGACTTGATGAATCCCTATCAAGATTTAAGTGTAATACCTGGGAAATTGAAAAAAAAAAAAACCCTCTAAAATCTGTATGGAACTACAGAAGACAATATTCAAAGCAATCTTGAGAAAAGAAGGAGGGGGAAAGCTGGAGGCAGCATACTTCCTTAATTTCAAACTGTATTACAAGCGGTATAGTGCTGGCATAAGAATGGGCACATAGGCCAACAGGACAGAATCAACAGAACAGAGCCCAGAAGCAAACCCGTGCACACACGGCCAATTAGTGTTTGACAAGGGGGCCCAAAATGCTCAATGTGGAAAAGATACAGGGTCTTCCATAAATGGTATTGGAAAAATCAGATATCTCCATTCAAAAGAATGAAATTAGACCTTTATCTTACAAAAATTAACTCAAAGTGGATTGAAGACCTAAATTTAGGATTCAAAACTAAAAATTCTAGAAGAAAACATGGGGGGAACGCTGCTGGACATTGGTCTTGACAATGATTGTTTTTGGATTTGACACTAAAACAAAGGCAGCAAAAATAAACAAGTGAGAGTACATCGAACTGAAATGCTCCTGCACAGTGAAAGAAATGATCAACAAAATGAAAAAAAAAAACCCCATAGAACGGGAAAATTAGCAAACCATGTATACAAAATATATAAGAAATGAATACGAAAAACACCCAAATAATTTGATTAAAACATGGACAAAGGACCTGAATAAAAGTTTTTTCCCAAAGAAGATATGCAAATGGCCAACAGGTACATTAAATGTGGTCAGTGTTACGAATGATCAAGGAAATGCAAGTCAAAGCCATAATGAGAGATTACCTGATAGCTGTTGGAATGGCTACTCTGGAAAAACAAGTAACAAGTGCTGGTGAGCGTGAGGACAAAAGAAAACACTTGTACACCATTGGTGGAACTATAATTTGACACAGCCACTATAGAAACAAGATGGAAATAATTCAAAAACTAAAATTATAACTACTAAATGATCCAGCAATTTAACTACTGTATTTGTAACTGATGAAAAAGAAATCACTACCTTGAAGAGACATTTGTTTTCCCATGTTCATTGCAGCATTATTTACAATAGTTAAGACAGAAACAACCTAAGTGATGATGAATGAATGAAGAACACGTGATGGGTATAATGGGATATTATTCAGCCATAAAAAAGGAAATCCTGCCATTGGCAACAACATGGATAAACCTGAGGGTATTGTGCCAGGTGAAATAAGTCAAGACATAAAAAGACAAGTACCATATGATCTCGTTTATATGTGAAAGCTAAAAGACTAAACTCATAGAAATAGAAAGTAGATTAATAATTGCCAGGGCAAGAGGGAGGGAAAGAGATGAAGTTGGCCAAAGGGTACAAACTTGCATTTATACAAAGAATAAATTCTTGGAATCTAAAGTACAGCATTGTAACTGTAGTTAACAATACTGTAATGTACACTTGAAAACTGAAAATAGAATAAATCTTAAAAGTTATCATCACACCCCCCAAAAGGTAACTATATGAGGTATTAAAAGTGTTAACTAACCTAATTGTGGTAGTTGTTTTGCAATATTTATGCATGTATAAAGTCATCACATTGTACACCTTAGACCTACAGAATGTCATATGAGGGAAAACCCCCAAAACAGTATTTATAAAAAATTATGTGTCTATTCTTACATGTTTAAACTTCAGTCACCTTCAAAGTACTCTCCATTTGATGTACTACACTGATCGAGGTGTTTTTTCCACAGCTCAAAACAGTTTTTGAACTAATCAATTTTGGTGCCTTTTAGTGCTTCTACTGTTTTTTGTTTCACCTCTTCCACGTCAGCAAAATGCTTCCCTTTGAGGACTTTTTTCAGCTGAGGAAACAAAAAAAAGTCGCTTGGGGCGAGATGGAGTGAATAAAGAGGGTGGGGAGGTCATGCCGTTTTGCATCAAAAACTGCTGAACACTCAGTGTGGTGTGGGCAGTTGCACTCGTAAATCACCCATCATGAAATGGGCAAATGCGTTGAAAGAGCTTCAAAAAAATTCACTGAAGCCGAACACAGCCTCTCACAACAACACCCTCTGGCACACTGACACAGATGGGTTCCTAGAATACTCATCTAGCAGGGGAAGCACGTACAACAAGGAGCCCACCCTCCAGAAGATAATTCCAGTGTTTTTTCGGTCCCCCTCGTATGTCAATTATGTCTCAAAAATGCTGAGGGGAAAAAAGAAAGCCCAAAATACATTAAGAAAACTTTGTCAGACTTGAAGGAAGAAGTATACAGTTCTACATTAATGATTAGAGATTTCAATAATAGAGCCACTAGACAGAAGATCAATAACAAAATAGAGGAATTGAATACAACTATAAACCAACTAGACCCAACAAACATGTAAAAAACCTCAACCTAATAACAGTAGAATACACATTTCTCTAAATTACACATGGAATATTCTCCAGGACATACCGTATAGTCCTGGAGAAAACAAGTCTCAGTAGATGTTTAGAAGGTAAATTTCATACAAAGTATTTCAATATCTTCTCTGACCACAATGGACTGAAACTAAAAATCAATAACAAGAGGAAATCTGGAACAAAAGGAAATATGTGCAAATTAAAAAACATACTCTTAAGCAGTTAGTCTAGAATAAATAATAAGAGAAATTATAAAATGCTTACAGACTATTGAAAAAGAAAACACAACATAACAATACTTATGGAATGCAGGGAAAACAATGGTAAGAGGGAATTTTTTTTATTATATATTCATTTGTGGTGTAAAGCTTAGTGGTTAGACAATCATATAGTTTATATTATGTTCTCCTCATATTTCCAGTAGCCCAACTGGCACTATACATAGTTATCACAATATTATTGATTATATTTTCTATGCTTAACTTACTTCCCATGACTATTTTTGTAGTTATGAATTTGTGCTTCTTAGTCCCTTCACCTCTTTAACACAGTACTCCAACCCTCATTCCCCAGTAACCCACAGTTTTCTTTTTGTATCTATGAGTCTCTTTCAATTTTTCTTGTTCATTTATTTTGTTCTTTAGATTACACATATAAGTAAAATCGTATGGCATTTGTCTTTCTCTGACTGACTTATTTCACTCAGCATAATACCCTCTAGGTCAATCCATGCTGTTGTAAATGGTAAGATTTCATTCTTTTTTATGGACTAGTAATATTCCTTAGCATATATGCATCCCAGCTGTTTTACCCACTCATCTATTGCTATGCCCTTAGATTGCTTCCATAGCTTGACTATTGTACATAATGCTGCAAATGGGGTGCATATATTCTTTTCAATCAGTGTTTTAGGTTTCTTCACATAAAGCCCCAGAAGTGGAATCACTGGGTCCTAAGGCAAGTCCATTATTAATCCTTTGAGGAAACTCCACACTCTTTTTCATAGTGGGTGCACTAATATGCATTCCCACCAACAGTGCAGAGGGATTTCCTTTTCTCCACCTCCTCACCAACCTTGTTTGTTGACTTATTGATGATAGCCATTCTGACAGGTGTGAGATAGTATCTCATTGTGGTTTTAATTTGCATTTCTCTGATGGTTAGTGACACTGAGCATCTTTTCATGTGTCTATTGGTTATCTGTATGTCTTATTTGGAGAAGTGTCTTTTCAGGCCCTCTGTCACTTTTCAATTGGTTTGTTTATTTGTTTTAGATATTAACCCCATATCAGATGTATCATTGGGAAATATGTTTTCACATTTATTTCTTTGTTTTTTTTTTATGGTTTCCTTTTTTGTGTGTAAAAACGTTTTAGTTTGATCCAATTCCATTTGGATTTTTTCTCTTCTCTTTCCCTTGCCTGAGAAACTATACCAGAAAAAGTATTGTACAAGAAATGTTCAAAATTGAACTGCCTAGATTTCTTCTAGGATTTTTATAGTTCTGAGTTTTACACTAAAGTCTTTAATTGAATTTGAGCTTATTCTTATATGAGGTTTAAGGAGGTGGTCTAGTCTCATGTTTTTGCATGTATTTGGTCAATTTTCTCAGCTCCATTTATTGAATAGATACCTTTTTTAAGTATATTTTATTGATTATGCTATTATAGTTCTTCCATTTTTTCCTACCCTTTATTCCCCTTCAACCAGCATTCCCCCCAACCCTTAATTCATGTCCATGGGTTGTACATATTAAGTTCTTTGGCTTCTCCATTTCCTATATTATTATGAACCTTCTCCTGTCTATCTTGTACCTACCATTTATGCTTCTTATTCTCTGTACCTTCTCCCCTATTCTCCACCTTCCCCCTCCCCACTGATAAACCTCCATGTGATCTCCATTTCTGTGATTCTGTTCCTGTTCCAGTTATTTGCTTAGTGTTTTTGTTTTTGTTTTCTTTAGGTTCAGTTGTTGATAGTTGTGAGTTATCATTTTACTGATCAGAGTTTTGATTATCTTCTTTTTCTTAGATAAGTCCCTTTAACATTTCATATAATAAGGGCTTTGTGATGATGAACTCTTTGAACTTTACCTTATCTGGGAAGCACTTTATCTGCCCTTCCATTCTCAATGATAGCTTTGCTGGATAGAATAATCTTGGCTGTAGGTCCTCGTCTTTCATGACTTGGAATACTTGTTTCCAGCCTCTTGTTACCTGCAAGGTTTCTTTTGAGAAATCAGCTAATAGTCTTAGGGGAACTCTTTGGTAGGTAACTCTCTACTTTTCTCTTGCTGCTTTTAAGATTCTCTCCTTGTCTTGAATCTTGGGTAATTCAATTATGATGTGTCTTGGTGCGTGCTTCCTTGGGTCCAACTTCTTTGGGACTTTCTGAGCTTCCTGGACTTTCTGGAAGTCTATTTTCTTTACCAGATTGGGACAGTTTTCCTTCATTATTTCTTCAAATAAGTTTTCATTTTCTTTCTGTTCCTCTTCTCCTTCTGGCACCCCTATGATTAGGATGTTGGAATGTTTAAAGTTGTCCCCAAGGTTCCTAAGACTCTCCTCATTTCTTTTGAATTATTATTTCTTCCTTCTGTTCTGGTTGAATGTTTATTTCTACCTTCTGCTTCAAGTCATTGATTTGAGTCCCCATTTCTTGCCCTTCACCATTGGTTCCCTGTATATTTTTCTTTATTTTACTTTGCATAGTCTTCACGTTCTCCTCTATTTTGTGACCATACTCAACCATTTCTATGAGCATATTGATTACCAGCATTTTGAACTCTATAAGTGATAGGTTGTTTATGTCTTCATTGCTTAGTTCTATTTTTGGAGATTTTACATATTCTTTCATTTGGGCCATATTTCTTTGTCTGGATGCTCCTGTTATATTGTAAGGCATGGAGCCTTAGGTATTTGCTAGGGTGGGGCAACCCACATTACTGCGTTGTGGCACTGTATGTAGGGGAGCAGTTAGAGAGGGAACAATGTCACTTTCTCAGCTCTCAGCTGGCTTTCAGTCACTTTCTCTACTACCCAGAAGCAAATTGGGCCCTTCTGGTGCTGATTTCTGGGTGAGTGGGTTTGTGTACATTGTAGGACCCTGTGGGTCTCTCCAATGAACTCTGCTATGAGGCTGGGAGTTTTTCCCACTGTGGCAATTCCTACAGATTTTTACAACCAGAGGTTTTGAGGCCTTTTTCCGCTGGAAACCTGGGTTGCAGGGTTTGTCTCACTCCCCACTTGTTCCTCCCAGTTTATCTGCATGCAAGTGTGGAACTGCCCACTCTGCCAGCTGCTGCTTTGCCACATCTCCTCTCTGCCCCTCCTACCAGAGTGAATGAATGTTTTTTCTTTAACTCCTTGGTTGTCAGACTTCTATACAGTTCTGGAAGTTCTGGTTATTTTTTGTTTTTAAATTTGTTGTCCTTCTTTTGGTTTTTTGAGGAGGCACAGTGTATCCACATATGCTTCCATCTTGGCTGGAAGTCCAGAAATCAGTTACATTGTTATATGTGTACACCAATAATGAATTATCAGAAACAAAATCTAAGAAAACAATCCCATTCACAACTGCTTCAAAATAAATAAATTACCTAGTAATAAATTTAACCAAGAACGTAAAAGACCTGTACTTTGAAAACTATAAGGCACTGAAGAAAAAAATTTAAAAAGCCCGGCTGGTGTAGCTCAGTGGATTGAGCGCGGGCTGGGAACCAGGAGGTCCCGGTTCGATTCCCAGTTGGGGCACATGCCTAGGTTGCAGGCCAGGTCCCCAGTGAGGGCCATGTGAGAGGCAACCATACATTGCTCTTTCTCCCTTCCTTCTCCTCTCTCTAAAAATAAATAAATAAAATCTTTAAAAAAATTTAAAAATATACAAATAAATGGAAGAATATACTGTGTTCATGGATAGGAAGAATTAATATTATTAAAATATCCAAACTACTCAAAGCAAGCTAGAGACTCAACACAATCTCTGTCAAAAAAGCAATGGCATATTTTGAACAACTAGTACAAATAATCCAAAAACTTATATGGTACCACAAAAAAATCCTAAAGCCTCAGCAATGTTGAGAAAGAAGAACAAAGTTGAAGGACTTATACTGCAAAGTCATAGTAACCAAAACAGCATGATACTGGCATAAAACCAGACATATAGATGAATGGAACAGAATAGGGAGGACAGAAATAAACACAAGATGGTCAATTAATATTTGACAAAGAAGGCAAGAAGATAGAATGTAGTAAAGACAGTTTATTCAAAGTGAGGGGAAATGACTGAAATTGGGGTGAGAACCTAGAAGTGGCATTGTTTCCTCTCTGACCCTTCCCCCACATACAGCACCACAAGGTAGTGAAGTGGGTTGCCCTGCCCTGGCGAATACCTAAGGCTCCACCCCTTACAATGTAACAGGTACGCTGAGACAAATAAATATGGCCCAAATGAAAGAACAGATCAAAACTCCAGAAAAAGAACTGAGCAACAAGGAGACCGACAACCTATTACACAGGTGGCAAACACAAGGCTGGCAGGCCAAATCCGGCCCTCTACCTTGTTTTATCCAGCCTGGCACCTTGTTTCTACCTGGAAGCAGCACTGAGCTCTTGCTTAACTGTTAAGGAGTAGTTACATTTATACACTCCTAAATTACATTTGGCTCTTTGAAGGCAACAGCAAGGCTGATGTGGTCCCTGGTGAAAATGAATTTGACACCCCTGACCTATCTGCATAGTTCAAAATACTGGTAATCAGGATGCTCACAGAAGTGATTGTATACAGTTGCAAAATAAAGGGGTGGTTAAGGCTATGAAAAGTGAAATAAAGAAAAATATATAGGGAATCAACAGTGAAGGGAAGGGGATAGGAACTCAAATCAATAACTTGGAACAGAAGGAGGAAATAAACATCCAATTAGAACAGAATGAAGAAAAAAGAATTTTTAAAAAATGAGGAGAGGCTTAGGAACCTCTGGGACAACTTTAAATGTTCCAACATCCTAATCATAGGGGTGCCAGAAGGAGAAGAGGAACAGAAAGAAAATGAAAACTTATTTGAAGAAATAATGAAGGAAAACTGTCCCAATCTGGTAAAGAAAATAGACTTCCAGAAAGTCCAGGAAGCTCAGAAAGTCCCAAAGAAGTTGGACCCAAGGAAGCATGCTACAGTAAAATGACAACAAACTCACAACTATCAACAACTGAACCTAAAGAAAACAAAAACAAAAACACACTAAGCAAACAACTAGAACAGGAACAGAATCACAGAAATGGAGATCACATGGAGGTTTATCAGTGGGGAGGGGGAGGATGGAGAATAGGGGAGAAGATACAGGGAATAAGAAGCATAAATGGTAGGTACAAAATAGACAGAGGGAGGTTCATAATAGTATAGGAAATGGAGAAGCCAAAGAACTTATATGTACGATCCATGGATATGAGCAAAGTGGGGAGAATGCTGGTGGAAGGGGTGTTGCTAGGTGGATGGCAATAAAGAATAGGAAAAATGGAACAGCTGTAATAACATAATAAATAAAATATATTAAAAATAATAATAATTAAAATGTAACTTATTTCTGGATATTTCTTCTATATTCTGCTGCTTTACTGAATTCATTTATCAGTACTAGTAGTTGTTTTCATGGAATCGTTAGCTTTCTCTATATATAGTATTATGTCATCTGCAAATAAGAAAGCTTTACTTCTTTCCAATTTGGATGTCTTTTATTTCTTCCTCTTGTCTGATACTGTGGATAGGACTCCCATTACTATGTTGAATAAGAGAAGTGAAAGTGAACATCTGCATCTTGTTTCTGATCTTAAGGGAATTTAGTTTTCAGTTTTTAGTGTTTTAGTTTTCCACATTGAGTAAAATGTTAGCTATGTTTGTTATATGTATCTTTCATTATGTTCAGGTATGTTCTTTCTATGCCTGCTTTGCTGAGAATTATCATAAATGGATGCTGGACTTTATCAAATGCTGTTTCTATGTTTGTTGATATGATCATGTGATTTTCATTCTTCATTTTTGTTATGTGGTATATCACATTTATTGATTCACAGCTATTGTACCAATCTTGCATCCCCAGGATAAATCCCATTTGATCATGGAGTATGATCTACTTAAGGATCCAGTTTGCTAATATTTTGTTGAGGATTTTGCATCTATGTTCATCAGGGATATTGGCTTATAATTTTCTTTCTTGTTAGTGTCTTTATCTGGTTTTCAAATTAGGATGATGCTGACCTCATAAAATGAGTTTGGGAGTCTTACCTCCTCTTGAATTTTTTGGACTAGGTTTAGAATAGGTGTTAGTTCTTCTCTGAATGTTTGGTAAAATTCACCTGTGAAGCCATCCAGGCTAGGACTTTAGTTTACTGGGAGATTTTTTTTATTAATGCTTCAATATCATTAATTGTAATCGGTCTGTTCAGGTTTTCTGATTTTTCCTGATTCAGTTTTGGAAGATTGTATGTTTATAGGAATGTATCCATTTCATCCAGGTTTCCCCATTCGTTGGCATATGCACATAGTTGTTCATGGTATTTTACAATCCTTTGAATTTCTTGGTGTCAGTTTTTACTTCTCTTTGGTTTCTGACCTTATTTATTTGGGTCTTCTTTCTTTCTTTCTTTCTTTCAGTCTGATTAGAGGTTTCTCAATCTTGTTTAGATTTTCAAAGATCCAGCTTTTGGTTTCATTGATCTTTTGTACTTTTTTAGTCTCTATATCATTTATTTCTTCTCTAATATTTATTATTTCCTCACTTCTACTCACTTGGAATTTGTTTGTTATTCTTTTTCTAGTTCCTTTAGGCAAAAAGGTAACTTGTTTATATGAGACTTTTCTTGTTTCTTGAGATAGGCCTATATTGCTATGAATTTTCACTAAGAGAGAAATTTTTAACCACATTAAAAGATAAGAAGGATCAAAAATCAATAACCTGCCTGGCTGGTGTAGCTCAGTGGATTGAGCGCGGGCTGGGAACCAGGAGGTCCCGGTTCGATTCCCAGTCGGGGCACATGCCTGGGTTGCAGGCCAGGTCCCAGTGAGGGCCATGTGAGAGGCAACCATACATTGCTCTTTCTCCCTTCCTTCTCCTCTCTCTAAAAATAAATAAATAAAAATCTTTAAAAAAAATCAATAACCTAAGTTTACACCTTAAGGAGCTAGGAAAAGAGAGCAAACCAAAGCTAAAAGAAAAAAAGAAAATGATAAAGTTCAAGCAGGGTTCAATGAAAAAGAGAGTAGAAAGACAATAGAGAAAAATAAATTAAAACAAAAGTTGGTTGCTATGAACTGAATTATGCCCTCCCCAAATTTCTTATGTTGAAGCCTTAACCCTGTTCTAACTGTATTTGGTAGAAGGGCCTTTCAGGAGGTAATTTATGTTAAATGAGGTCATAAGGGTGGGGTTTAATGACAGAGGGCTAGTGTCCTTGTAAGAAGAGGAGCAAGCACACAGAAGAAAGACCATTTCCTTTTCTTGTCTAACTGTTCTGGCTAGCCCAAGTGCAAAGTTGCATAGTAGTGGTAAAAGTGAGCATTTTTGTTTTGTCCCTGATCTTAGAGGGGGTACATTTTCAGTGTTTCACCATTGAGGTTTTCAAAGCCAAGATTCCACAAGAAAAACTTCATTGCTAGGTAGACAAAGCATTTGGGGGCCGAGGCAGTTTTCCTCAGGAGTAATCACAGAACTGGCTGGTGTGGCTCAGTGGATTGAGCACTGGCCTGGAAACCGAAGGGTTGCCAGTTCAATTCCCAGTCAGGGCACGTGCCTAGGTTGCGGGCCAGGTCAGGTCTCCAGTAGGGGGCACACCAGAGGCTACCACACATTGATGTTGATGTTTCGCTCCCTTTCTTTCTCATTCCCTTCTCCTCTGTTTAAAATAAATAAATGTCAAAAAAAAAAAAAAAAAGAGTAACCACAGGCCTGTGTTTGGGTCAAGCCACCAGCCTCTGTTTCCTTTATTTTTCTCTCTCAACAAATGATTTTCCTGTCTAGTGGTAAAGTTCAAGTTGCTTCATTAAGAGGACTTTCAAGATGGCAGCAGAGTAAATGGGAAGTAGACACTCAACACCTCCCAGGACCAAACTGGAATTACAACTAAATTATAGAACAGACATCCTGAATAACCAACTGAAGACTAGCTAAAGAGAAGTCTTATAACCAAGGATTTACAGAGGAAGCTACATCAGGACTGGTAGGAAGGGTAGAGATGTGAAAAGAGCTGACCCCACTCCCAAGAGCAGTGGCTGAGATTCTGAAAGGTTATCTCAGCTTCAGGGTTTCCCTATAAGACTGAGGTCTATACCCCAAGCCGGGCTCCCCAGCCCAGATCACTAGACCTGGTAAGAGGCACCCATAAACATCTTGCTGTGAAAAGCAGTAAGGGTTCTATTCAATATATGGTGTTGGGAAAATTGGATAGATACCTGCAAAAAAAACTGAAGCTAGACCACTTTCTTACACTGTACATGAGAATAAGTTCAAAATGGATTAAAGACTTAAATCTAAGACTCAAAGTCATAAAAATCCTAGAAGAAAACATAGCCAGTAAAACTCAGACATTTCTCTTAGCAATATTTTTTCTGATATATCTCCTCAGGCAAGGGAAACAAAATGAAAAATAAACAAAGAGACTACATCAAACAAAAGTTTCGCACAGCAAAGGAAACCATCAACAAATGCAAAGAACCCACTGAATGTGAGAGTATATTCACCAATGATACATCTGATAAGGGGTTAATATCCAAAATTTGCAAAGAGCTTATACAACTCATCACTGAAAAAACAAACAATTCATTTTTTAAAATGAGCAAAGGACTTGAATAGACACTTCCCCAAAAAGGACATATGGGTGGCCAATAGACATATTAAAAGATGCTCAAGAAGACTTCCGGCAAGATGGTAGCATAGGTGAATGCACCGTGTCTCCTCGAACAGCCAAACAAGGAAAAAACGAGAAATTTACCCAACCAAAAACAGCCAGATCTGACAGAAAATCGAATTGAGAGGAAGTCTAACAACCAAGGAATTAAAGAAGATACACTCATCCAGTCTGGTGAGCCGGGAGGACCAGGGCGGAGGGAGAGCGCTAGGCGACCCCGCGGCAAGCTGCTGAGCAGACGGCAGGACCGCCGTTGGAGGGGCGGTTCCCACGGGGCTGCAGCACACTGAGACGGGAGTGCCTGACCTAAGCGCAGCCAGTGCCCAGCTCATCTGGACCCAGCGGGGCCGAGACTGGTGGACCAGGCAGGTCCGCATTTGCGGGCAGACGGACCGGGAGAGAAAGCAGGGCGCAATCCATCGGCGCAGATTGAGAGCACCTGTGGGGGTGGAGTCCGTGGCGGGAGGAACTACCAGCCTCACAGGAGAGTTCATTGGGGAGGCTTACAGGGGATTGGAGCTGTGCAGCCAGTCCACCGACCCTGGAGCGACCCCCGGAGCCAGCGCAGAGGGGCTCGAATTGCTTACAGGAGGCGGTGTGGCTGCGGAGAGCGGAGCAGGCGCCATTGTGCTCTCAGGTCCCGCCCCCACAGGCTACGTCACAACACAGCGACCGTGAGTTTCCCTGCCCAGGTGAACCCCAAGGCTCCGTCCTCCTTACAGTAACAGGCTCACCAAGGGAAAAAAAATGGCCCAAAGAAAGGAACAGATCAAAGCTCCAGAACTAACCAACCAAGAGATAGACAACCTATCAGATGCACAGTTTAAAACCCTAGTAATCAGGATGCTCACAGAATTTGATGAAAAATTATCGAAATTGCTTGAACAAATGAGGAGAGATCTGCAGGGAACCAATAGGGATAAGAAAGAAACTGGGACTCAAATTAACAGAGTGGACCAGCAGAAAGAAAAAACCATCCAACCAGAAAAGAATGAAGAAACAAGTATTCAAAAAACGGAGGAGGGGCTCAGAAACCTCCAGGACATCTGTAAATGGCCCAACATACGGATCATAGGGCTGCCAGAAGGAGAAGAAGAAATCCAAGGAATTGAAAACTTACTTGAACACATAATGATGGAGAATTTCCCGAAGCTGGTGAAGGAAATAGACTTTCAGGAAGTCCAGGAAGCTCAGAGAGTCCCAAAGAGGTTGGACCCAAAGAAGAACACACCAAGACACATCATAATGACATTATCCAAGATCAAAAATAAGGAAAGGATCCTAGAAGCAGCCAGAGAAAAGGAGAGAGTTACCTACAAAGGAATTCCCATAAGACTGTCCGTTGATTTCTCAAAAGAGACCTTACAGGCAAGAAGGGGCTGGAGAGAAGTATTCCAAGTCATGAAAGGCAAGGACCTACATCCAAGAATACTCTATCCAGCAAAGTTTTCATTTAGAATGGAAGGGCAGATACAGTGCTTCTCAGATAAGGTCAAGTTCAAGAAGTTCATCACCACCCAGCCTTTATTGTATGAAATGTTA
>PVJI01026238.1:0-19268 GCA_004026765.1 Micronycteris hirsuta
CAGTGACCCCTTCCCTCTGAAGCAGTCTCCCTACCGGTTGATCTTTCAGTTTTATGCGCAGTCCTGGTTTCCAATCTTCTCTACTCTGGAATACAACTGGGTGATCGCTCTGCTCCTTAGAAAATCGGCCCGATATCCCGCCAGTGGGCCGGAGAATAGCGATCACGCTTCTCCCTTCTCCGCCGCCATCTTTCTCCTCTGGTATTTCTTTTTCACTGCCTTCCTTATTTCACTTAGCATAATGTTCTTCAGTTCCATCTGTGCTGTCATGAAGGATAGGAGCTCCTTCTTTCTTTCTGCTGCATAGTATTCCATTGTACAAATGTACCACAGTTTTTTTATCCACTCATTTACTGATGGGCACTTAGGTTGTTTCCAGCACTTGGCTATTTTAAATAATGTTGCTGTGAACATTGGCATGCATAGGTTCTTCTGAATTGGTGTTTCAGGATCCTTGAGGTATAATTGCAACAGTGGTATCATTGGGTCAAAAGGCAGTTTTTAAAATGTTAGTGGAAATTGGATAAGAAAGCACATCTCAAAGGAAAATTGCAAGGGTATGGAAGAAGGCTATTAATATATTTACCATTACCATATGACATCCTCTTTTACTGTTGACATCTCTGTGTTATATTCTCTGCTTAGACTACATTCATAAAAATAATTTCCTGAGCAAGGGAGTGAAAAATACCATCTTGTGATTTATATTTGATCACTAATCTAGGATTCAGACTTTAGACTAAATATTGTAAATAATATTAAATTTTGATGAAACAGGATAGTTATTAGTTATTATATTCAATATTTTTTAAGGATAAAGATTATTTGAATAAGTTTCAAAATCATTTCAATGTTCATATTTTGATATTTGATGCACAAAACAAAAATTAAAAAATCTTGGATTGCTAAGGTCATAAGTAACTGAAGGCTACTACTTATTCTGCTGTTTGACTTCTGGGCAGGATCTCATCTAATCTGGTTTGATGTTCTTTCTTTCATTGAAAAAGAAAGTGTTTTCTTTTTTCACAAAAAAATCCATATTAATTGAAGAGCAAACAAAAACACAAAAATTTCACACTATATCCCACCTTTTATAATTTTTCTACAGAGAAATAAGTATTTTTTTCTATATACTTCAATGTACTCTTATGTGTTTTCATGTATATTCATGTGTTATTAAAACTATATTTTATACTAGTATATATACTTACTGATATGATTTCTTAGAAATACATTTGTGATAAACAATAAAATATAGTAAAAAAAGAAATACACTTGTGAACCTCTTTGTAAGTAAAGAAACTTAGAGACATGCTGTCACTAATTTTTCCCCAGTATCCAATTGCATGGATGTACTATATAGCCACACTTCAATTGTTGGGCATTTTTAATTTTCAAAAACATTTTTTCTATTTTATGTACTATTTTAATGAGAATTTGGGTGCTTATATTTTGTGAATTTATTTCTTTTTTACTTCTGGTTATACTTGTAGAAACAGTATTTCATAGTCAAAGTTTATCATGTTTGTAGTTTTTGATAATACTGAAAAAATTGGACTCCAAGAAGGTATACCAATTCACATTTTATCAGCAATATATCATATTGGCTATTTCCTCATGCTCATTCAAAATGGTACACAATAATATTCTTTAATTTGAAGGGTCCTTTGACCTTTGAGGAAGGTTAAATAGTTTTTATATAGTCAACCATTTTTTAAAAAGATTTTATTTATGTATTTTTAGACAGAGGGGAAGGGAGGGAGAGAAACAATGTGTGGTTGCCTCTCATGCACCTCTAGCTGGGGACGTGGCCTGCAACCCAGGCATGTGCCCTGACTGGGAATTGAACCAACAACCCCCAGGTTTGCAGACCGGCACTTAGTCCACTGAGCCACACAAGTCAGGGCCATAATCAACTATTTTAAACTCTTTTCTTAGTTGAATATCCAAGTTCTTACTGATTTTCTGTGGTTTGGTCATTTTATTGTGGATTTGTAATGCATGATTCTTAATCTGAAGAGTAAAGAAATTCAGTTTTGGGATAAAATTTTTTTCGTTTTGTTTATGCATCAGGGAATATTTTTCTCTTTTTTGAGCAGCAGGATAAAACTCTAAGACAAATTTTTTTTAATTGGGTAGGTTTACTTTATTTTTTAAATATATATTATTGATTATGCTATTACAGTTATCCCATTCCCCCCCTTTATTCCCCTCCATCCTCCCCCATTTCCCACCCTTTAGTTTTTGTCCATGGGTCATACACATAAGTTCTTTGGCTTCTACATTTCCTATACTATTCTTAACCTCCCTCTGTCTGTTTTCTAGCTACCGCTTATGCTACTTATTCTCTGTATTTGTTCCCCTCTCTCCCTCCCACTCCCCTGTTGATATCCTTCCCTGTCTTACATAAATCCATTTAACATTTCATATAATAAAGACTGGGTGATGATGAACTCCTTGAACTTGACCTTATCTGGGAAGCACTTTATCTACCCTTCCATTCTAAATAAAAGTTTGGCTGGATAAAGTATTCTTGGATGTAGGTCCTTGCCTTTCATGACTTGGTATACTTCTCTCCAGCCCCTTCTTGCCTGCAAGGGCTCTTTTGAGAAATCAGCTGACAGTCTTATGGGAACTCCTTTGTAGGTAACTGTCCCCTTTTCTCTTGCTGCTTCTAAGATTCTCTCCTTATTTTTAATCTTGGGTAATGTCACTATGATGTGTCTTGGTGTGTTCCTCTTTGGGTCCAACTTCTTTGTTTCTCTGAGCTTCCTGGACTTCCCGTAAGTCTGTTTCCTTCACCAGATTGGGGAAGTTCTCCTTCATTATTTGTTCAAATGAGTTTTCAATTTCTTGCTCTTCCTCTTCTTCTGGTACCCCTATGATTCAGATGTTGGAACATTTAAAGATGTCCTGGAGGTTCCTAAGCCTCTCTTCTTTTTTTGAATTCTTGTTTCTTCATTCTTTTCTGGTTGAATGTTTTTTTCTTCCTTGTGGTCCACACTGTTGATTTGAGTCCCAGTTTCCTTCCCATCACTATTGGTTCCCTGCACATTTTCCCTTATTTCTCTTAGCGTAGTCTTCATTTTTTCATCTAATTTGTGACCAAATTCAACCAATCCTGTGAGCATCCTGATTACCAGTGTTCTGAAGTGTGCATCTGATAGGTTGGCTATCTCTTCATGACTTAGTTGTATTTTTTCTGGAGTTTTGATCTCCTCTTTCATTTGGGCCATTTTTTCCCTTCAGTGCACCTGTTACATATAAGGGGAAGAGCCTTAGGTATCTACAAGGGTGGGGCAACCCACATCATTGTGTTGTGATGTTACCTGTGGGGAAGGGGTCTGAGAGGGAACAATGGCACTTGCTCCACTCTCTGCCAGTTTTCAGTCACTTGCCCCGCTACCCACAAGCAGAGTGGGCCCATCTGTGCTGATTCCCAGGTGGGTGGGCTTGTGTACATTCTAAGTCCCTGTGAGTCTCTCCAACGAACTCTCCTGTGAGGCTGGGAGTTCCTCCTGCTGCCACCTCAACCTCATAAGTGTTTTCAATCGGTGGTTTGAGGCTTTATTTCCCCATGACTGAGCCCTGGGTTGCATCATCTGCTCGGGTTCCCAGCTTTCTCTCACGGTTTATCTGCTCGTGAATGAGGGACCACCTGGTCCACCAGTCTCAGCTCCGCTAGGTCCGGGTCGGCTAGCCGCAGATTTCGCTGAGTGCACTGGCTGCAGGTCTCTCTGGGCAGCTGCAGTGTTACCCGTACCACTCCACAAACTGCCGTCTCACTGCAAACACTCTGCCCAGCTCTGCCCTGCTCACCGGTCTGGATGAACGTGTCTTCTTTAACTCCTTGGTTGTCGGACTTCCATACAGTTCGATTTTCTGTCAGTTCTCGTTGTTTTTTGTTTTTAAATTATTGTTTTCCCTCTTTTGGTTGTGCGAGTAGGCACAGTGTCTCTACCTACACCACCCTCTTGGCTGGAAGTCTCTAAGACAAATTTTAATTAAAATAAATTCAAATAGAGAGAACTTCCAGCTGATTTCTCAAAAGAGCCCTTGCAGGCAAGAAGGGGCTGGAGAGAAGTATACCAAGTCATGAAAGGCAAGGACCTACATCCAAGAATACTCTATCCAGCCAAACTTTTATTTAGAATGGAAGGGTAGATAAAGTGCTTCCCAGATACGGTCAAGTTCAAGGAGTTCATCATCACCCAGTCTTTATTATATGAAATGTTAAAGGGATTTATGTAAGACAGGGAAGGATATCAACAGGGGAGTGGGAGGGAGAGAGGGGAACAAATACAGAGAATAAGTAGCATAAGCGGTAGCTAGAAAACAGACAGAGGGAGGTTAAGAATAGTATAGGAAATGTAGAAGCCAAAGAACTTATGTGTATGACCCATGGACAAAAACTAAAGGGCGGGGAATGCAGGTGGTGTGAGGCAGAGGGGAATAAAGGGGGGGGAATGGGACAACTGTAATAGCATAATAGCATTTTAAAATATATTAAAAACAAAGAAACAAAAAATGTAAAGAGAACCAACACAGAAGATTAATAGCTGACTTCTCACAGAAATATTGGAACCTAAAATGCAGTGAGAGCCTGGTTGGTGTAGCTCAGTGGATTGAGCGTGGGCTGGGAACCAAGCGGTCCCGGTTCGATTCCCAGTCAGGGCACATGCCTGGGTTGCAGGTTGGGTCCCCAGTGAAGGCCATGTGAGAGGCAACCACACATTGCTGTTTCTCTCCCTCTCTTTCTCCCTCCCCTCTCTCTAAAAATAAATAAATAAAATCTTAAAAAAAAAGTATAAAATGCAATGAGATAACATATTCAGAGTGCGAAAAAAGAAAACTGAAACTTTCTACCAAGAAATTTTATTCAGCTTAAGCAAAACTATCTGTACAAAATAAATGCCAAAAAACACATTACAGGTTTAAAAACAGAACAAGACAAAACAAAAAAGATTGAGCGAATTTGGCTAGCCAATCTACCTTAAAAGAAATACAAAAGTTTTTATTTATTTATTTATTTATTTATTTTTATTTTTTTTTATTTTGTAAAGATTTTATTTATTTATTTTCAGAGAGAGGAGAAGGGAGGGAGAAAGAGCAATGTATGGTTGCCTCCCACATGGCCCTCATTGGGGACCTGGCCCGCAACCCAGGCATGTGCCCCGACTGGGAATCGAACCGGGACCCTCTGGTTCCCAGCCCGCGCTCAATCCACTGAGCTACACCAGCCGGGCGAAATACAAAAGTTTTTAAGGCTGGAATCATTTGATCTCATAGAAACATTCTAATTTCATAATTGAAAAAATTGAATACTTTGAAAGATAATTGTGTAATTATTAAAGTCACTATAAATTATGTTATTTTCTTGTTTTAACTGATTTTTGAAGTGTTATTTTAATTGCAAATAGTAGCATTAATATTGGACTAATGACATACACAAATTTAACTTATTCAATAAGGAAAACACAAAGAAAGTGGGTGAGAGCATAGTTATTCTAAAGTAAGGAAATGACACCAGAGAAAAACTCAGTTGCATTGGAGCAAATGAATTGAACTAAATAGTAAATTATATGTTTAATAAAGCAAACTCCAAAAAGGTACACTTGCTTTTCTGTATTTTCTCAGTTTCTTTAAAAGAAATAAAATTATCCAATCTAACAATTATAAAATATATTTTGCCATAGCTGGTATGGCTCAGTGGATTGAGTGCCAGCTCAGTGGATTGAGTGCCAGCCCAAAGGGCCGCTGCTTCAATTCCCAATCAGGGCACATGCCTTGTTTGCTGGCCAGGTCCCCAGTAGGGGGTGTGAGAGAGGCAACCACACATTGTTGTTTCTCTCCTTCTCTTTCTCCCTCCTTTCCCCCCTCTCTAATATATATGAAATATATATAGGTTGTAACAGTATAGAAGTAATATGTATAACAATAATAGTACAAAAAGGGTAAAGAATAATAGATGTACAGATGAGTAATATCTGAAATAGATTCTGATAAGTTAAAATGTTTATAGTACGTCCTAGAAAAATCAATACAATAGCTCAAAATTTAGTGAAAAATCTTTAAGGGACTTGAGATATTGCACCAGAAAATATGTATTCAATGCAAAAGTAAACAGTAAATGAGGAATAGAGAAACATAATACAAATAGAAAACAAAAAATAAAATGGCAAGTATAAATTCAATTAAATCAATATTAATTGAATGGGAATGGATTAAACAAACCATTTGAAAACCAGAGACTGCCAGAATAGATTAAAAAAGAAAAGAAGATTCAACTAAACGCTGTCTATAAAAGACACTTTTATTAAAATATGTTTCTTTTAGAATTAAAAAGAGGGAAAAGATATATCATTAAAAAGTTATTTTAGCCCGGCTGGTGTAGCTCAGTGGATTGAGCGCGGGCTGGGAACCAGAGGGTCCCGGTTTGATTCCCAGTCGGGGCACATGCCTGGGTTGCGGGCCGGGTCCCCGGTGGGGGCCATGTGAGAGGCAACCATGCATTGCTCTTTCTCTCTCCCTTCTCCTCTCTCTGAAAATAAATAAAATAAAATCTTTAAAAAAAAGATTAAAAAAGTTATTTTAGAAGCCAGAATATATACTAATATATCAAAAAGTAGATTTTAAAAGGAAAAAAGTGTTTCTATAGATATAGAGAGACAATTTATAATGAAAAAGGGTCAATGTATTTTGAAGGTATAGCAAGAATACATATTCACCTAAAAACAGAGGCTCAAAATACATGAAACAAACCTGTTAGAATTGCAAGGAGAGCTAGACAATTCAACAATAATAGTTTCATACTCCAATAATTAACTTTTATTTTTTAAGTGTATTTTATTGATCATGCTATTACAGTTGTCCCATTTTCCCCCTCTGATTTACCCGCCTCAGCCCTTTACCTTCCTAACCTCCAGCATCTCCCACCCCCTTAGTTTATGTCCATGAGTCGTACATATAAGTTCTTTGGCTTCTCCATTTCCTATACTGTTCTTAACCTCCCCCTGTCTATTTTGTACCTACAAATTATGCTTCTCATTCCTTGTACCACTTCCCCCAATTCTCCTCCTCTTCCTCCCCACTGCTAAACCTCCCTGTGATCTCCATTTCTGTGATTCTGTTGCTTTTCTAGTTGTTTGCTTAGTTTTTGTCTTTGATTTTTAGGTTCACTTGTTGATAGTTGTGATTTTGTTGTCACTTTACTGTTCATAGTTTTTATCTTCCTCTTTTTCTTTGATATGTCCCATTAACATTTCATATAATGAGGGCTTGGTGATGATGAACTGCTCTAACTTGACCTTATCTGGGGGGCACTTTATCTGCTCTTCCATTCTAAATGATAGCTTTGTGGGATAGAGTAATCTTGGATTATAGGTTTCTTGGGAACCGCCCTGCCTGGTTTCAGAAGCTGTAACCCCCCCATGGATAAGGTTGAGTATAATCCACTAAAGAGACAAAACTTATCCTCCCGTCAGGGGTGAAGCCTCTTCCCCCTTTACTTCACCCTGCTTGGCCCTAGGTAGATGACTAGTTAGTCAATGATGGGTAAGATTCCTCAAGGAAGGAACAACCTAAGACATGCACAGTCATGAAGGGGCCCTCAGGGAAGAACTTGGGGGACTATAGAAAAAGGAGTGATGGACCCTAACCCTTCGGCTTTGATATAGCTAGAGTCCTCATTCTATCTGTGAAAAGTCTCCTAATATCTTGGCTGCCTGCATCCCCCACCCGATTTTAAACCTGAAATAATGCCAGAGGTGTGTGTGGCCCCTCTGCTGGAAAGGGTGGTTTCTGGGGCAATCAGACCTAAGAAAGAATGCATAAAATCCTGTGAAACCTGCTTTGCTAAGAATGCCCTCAATTTAAATGATAAGGGTCCAAGCACCAAATGAGTTTGTTTCTAAAAGTTTTATGGCCCTTTTTAAAAAAATGATATATTTATTATGAAACTCAAGTTCTGAAAATTAATATTTAAAACATTATTAATTACTTAAGTCATATAATAGCTTTCATTTATCACCTCATTAAAAAAGTATAAAAAGAGATTTCCACAATGTATTTCGTTACAGGTTATAGTGGATATTATCAACTATTTTAAGGCAGAATGAATCACCACTGTTAAAAACTCATAATTTATACTTATTTTTTGCATTGATCTGAAAATAAAGAATATATATGTTTAATTAAAATTTTATGTGTTATCAACAATTTCTTGGTCTGAATTGACAAAAACTAATAGGAAATAAGTAGACTTGAATTGAACCTTTCATATGAAATTGTACTTCTTGATCTAGGCTTATGATTTTTTTACTTGTAATCTTGTAGCCCTTTTTTTAAAATTACTTTATTGTTCTTCAGTTACAGTTGTTTGCATTTTCTCTCCTCCCCTCCCCCCAACTCCATCCAAACCCTTGCTTCCACCCTTCCCCTTGGTTTTGTCCACTGTCCTTTATAGTAGTTCCTGAAAACCCTTCTCCCCACAATCCCCTCCCCCTCCCCTCTGGCTATTGTTAGATTGTTCTTAATTTCAGTTTCTCTGGTTCTATTTTGCTTGCTTTGTTCTTTTGTTGATTATGTTCCAGTTAAAGGTGAGATCATATGGTATTTGTCCCTCACAGCCTGGCTTATTTCGCTTAGCATAATGCTCTCCAGTTCCATCCAGGCTGTTACAAAGAGTATAAGCTCCTTCTTTCTCTCTGCTGCATAGAATTCCATTGTGTAAATTGTACAATAGTTTTTTGATCCACTCATTTACTGATGGGCACTTATGTTGCTTCCAGCATTTGGCTATTGTAAATTGTCCTGCTATAAACATTAAGGTGCATAGGTTCTTTTGAATTGGTGTTTCAGGATTCTTAGAGTATAATCCCAGCAGTGGAATTTCCGGGACAAAAGGCAGTTCCATTTTTAGTTTTTTGAGGAAGTTCCATACTGTTTTCCACAGTGGCTTCACCGATCTACATTCCCACCAACAATGCACTAGGGTTCCCTTTTCTCCATATCCTCTCCAGCACTTATTTTTTGTTGATTGCTCTATGGTGGCCATTCTGACTTGTGTGAAGTGGTATCTCATTGTGGTTTTAATTTGCATCTCTCTGATAGCTAGTGATGATGAGCATCTTTTCGTATGTCTCTGGATCTTCTGTATGTTCTCCTTGAAGAAGTGTCTGTTCAAGTCCTTTGCCCATTTTTAATTGGATTTTTTGTCTTCCTGGAGTGGAGTCGTGTGAATTCTCTATATATTTTGGAGATCAAACCCTTGTTCAAGTACCATTTGCAAATATATTTTTCCATACAGTTGGTTCTCTTTTCATTTTGCTGTTTTTTTTTTTTTAGCTCTGCTGAAGCTTTTTTATTTTGATGAAGTCCCATTTGTTTATTCTTTCCTTTATATCCCATGCTCTGGAGGATATATTGGTGAAAATATTTTTGCATGGAATATCTGAGATGTTCCTGCCTATGTTCTCCCCTAGGACTTTTATGGTATCGCAATTTACGTTTAAGTCTTTTATCCATCTCAAATTAATTTTTTTGTATGGTGTAATTTGGTGGTCAAGGTTAATTTTTTTTTGCATGTAGCTGTCCAGATCTCCCAACACTATTTGTCGAAGAGGCTATTTTTACTCCATTTTATGCTTCTGTCCCCTTTGTTGAGTATTAATTTGCTTTACAGATAAGGGTTTATTTCAGGGCTCTTTATCCTTTTCCATTGGTCTATGTGTCTGTTTTTATGCCAGTACCAGTCTGTTTTGATTACAGTGGATTTATAATATAGTTTGATATCAGGTATTGTGATTTCTCCTACTTTGTTCTTCTTACTCAAAATTACTGTGGTTGTTTGGGGTTGTTTATTGTTCCATATACATTTTTGAAATGTTTGTTGTATATCTGAAATATGTCATTAGTGTTTTAATAGGGATTGAATTGAATGTATACATTGCTTTGGATAGGTGGAAATTTTGATGTTAATTCTTCCAATCATTGATCACGGTATATGCTTCTATTTATTTGTGTCTTCCTTAATTTCTTTCTTTAATGTTGTGTAGTTTTCTGAGTATAGGTCTTTTACCTTCTGAGTAAGGTTTATTGCTAGGTTTTTCTTTTTCTTTTTTTTAACTATATTTTATTGATTATGCTGTTACAGTTGCCCCACTTCCCCCCTTCTTTCCCCCCTCCCCCTTACCCCCCTTTCCCCTCCCTTTAGTTTTGTCCATAGGTCATACACATAAGTCCTTCTGCTCCTGTATTTCCTATACTATTCTAACCTCCCCCTGTCTGTTGTCTGAATTTTTTATTTTTCTTGTTGCTATATTATGGGATTTTTCCTGATTTCTGATTCTGATATTTCATTGTTGGTATATAAAAATGCCTTCAATTTCTGAATATTGACTTTGTAGTCTTCCCTTTTTTGGGGGATTGTTTTGAATAGTCTGTGAAGAATAAGGGCTAGCTCTTCCGTAAATGTTTTGTAAAATTCTCCTGTGAAACCATCCTGTCCAGGGCTTTTGTGAGCTGTGAGTTATTTGATTACTGCTTTGATTTCACCAGCTGTTCTTGATCTTTTTAGGCTTTCTGCCTCTTCTCATTCAGTTTTGGAAGATTATATTTTTCTAGAAATTTGCCCATTTTGCCCAGGTTTTCAAATTTCTTGGCATATAATTGTTCATAGTAATTTCTGACAATCCTTTGTATTTTTTAGGTACCAGATGTAATCTCTCCTCCTTTGTTTCTGATTTTGTTTATTTGGGCCCTCTCCTTTTTTTTTTCTTGATGAATCTGCTTAAAGGCTTGTCAATTTTGTTTATCTGTTCAAAGAACCAGCTCTTGGCTTCCTTAATCTTTTGAATTGTTTTTACTCTCTATGTCATTTATTCTCCTCTGATCTTGATTATTTCTTTTCTGTTATATCCTATGGACTTTGCTTGGTGCTTTTGTAGTATTTTTAGGTGTAAGGTTAGGTTGTTGTGTGTGTGTGTGTTTTGACATTTTTCTATCTTCTTTATTTAGGATTATAAGGCTAAGAACTTCCCTCTCAGGAATACTTTCACCGTTTACAACAGGTTTTGCTTTCTTTTGTGTTCATTTGCATTTCTTTCCAGGTATTTTTTGATTTCTCCTTTGATCTCATTGTTAACAAATTGATTGTTTAATAATGTGTTATTTAACCACCATGTATTTTAACATTTTTGTTTTTTTCCCTTGATGTTTTTATCTAGTTTCAGGCTATTGTGATATGAGAAAATGCTTGATATGATTGTAATTTTTTAGAAGATTGTATTTATGTATTTTTTTAGACAGAGGGGAAAGGAGGGGGAAAGAGAGGGAGAGAAAAATCAATGTGTGGTTGCATCTTGGGCAACCCATCCTAGGGACCTGGCCCACAACACAGGCATGTGTTCTGACTGGGAATTGAACCAGTTCACGGGTCAGTGCTCAATCCGCTGAGCCACACCAGCCAGGACTGATTTTAATTAAAATTTTTTTAAAGTTTATTTTGTATCCTACCATGTTGTCTATCTTTGAGAATGATCTATGTGCATTTGGGAACAATATATATTTTGATTTTTTGGGGTGAAGTGTTCTGTAGATATCAATTAAATCCATTTGATGTTGTGTGTCATTTAATGCTGCTATTTCCTTGTTCATTTTTTGTCTAGAAGTATTGTCCATTTTTGACAGTGTGGTGTTAAAATCCTTTCTATGACTATTTCTATTAATCTCTTTCTTATAGTCCTCCAAGATTTTCTTATACATTTTTTTAAATTTATTTTTAGAGAGAAGTGAAGGGAGGGAGAAAGAGAGGGAGAAACAGCAATGTATGGTTGCCTATCACATGGCCCTCACTTGGGGACCTGGCTTGCAACCCAGGCATATGCCCCAACTGGGAATCCTTTGGTTCCCAGCCTGCGCTCAATCCACTAAGCTACACCAGCTGGGGCTTGATTTTCGTTATATGTTTAGGTGCTCCCATATTGGGTGCATATATGTTTATAAGGGTTACATCCTCCTTTTGGGCTGAACCCTTGAGTATTTTGCAGTAAACTTCTTTCTCCCTTATTATAGCCTTTGTTTCAAAGATTACTTTGACAGACAGTAATATTGCTACTACACCTTTTTATCTCCATTTGCATGAAAAATTTTATTCCATCCCTTCATTTTCAGCCAATGTAAATCTTTTGTTGTGAGTTGTGTCTCTTTTAGACAACATATTTGCTGGCTGTGTCTTCTTATCCATTCAGTTACCCTGTGATTTTTGATTGGAGAATTTAATGTATTTACATTTGAGGTTATTATTGATGGGTACTTATTCATTGCCATTTTTTCCTTTGTTCCTGTGTTTCTCTGTCTCTCTATTTTTCTTTTTCTTAAATCAGGCCCTTTAGCATCTCTTGCAATGCTGGTTTGGTGGAAATTTACTCCTTCAATTTTTTTTTTTGTCTTGCAATCTCTTTATTTCACCTTCATTTTAAATGATAGCCTTGGTGGATAGCATTGTCTTGGTTGCAGGTGTTTACTTTTTTGTTGTCATTGTTTTTATTTTTATTTAAAATTTTTTATTATTGTTGTTCAAGTATAGTTGTCTCCATTTTCTCCCCACTACAGCCCCCCACCCCACCCATCCCCACCACCCACCCTTGACCATACCCCTTTTGGCTTTGTCCATGTGTCCTTCATACATGTTTTTTTTTTTTAAGATTTTATTTTTTTATTTTCAGAGAGAGGAGAAGGGAGAGAGAAAGAGTAATGTATGGTTGCCTCTCACATGGCCCTCACTGGGGACCTGGCCTGCAACCCAGGCATGTGCCCCGACTGGGAATCAAACCGGGACCCTCATACATGTTTTTTGATGGACCTTCCCCTATTTTCCCCAATTAACCCTCTCCCCCTCCTCTCTGGCTGCTGTCAATTTGTTGTTCATTTCAATGTTTCAGGTACTTTCATTACTTTGTATACTTCATGCCAATCCCCTCTGGCCTAAGTGTTTCTGTTGAGAAATCAACTGACAGCTTTATGGAGGTAACTAACCTTTTTTCCCCCTGTTGCCTTTAAGATTATCCCTGTGGTTTTTAAAGATTTTATTTATTTATTTCCAGAGAGAGGAGAAGGGGGCGGGAGAAAGAGCAATGTATGGTTGCCTCTCACATGGCCCTCACTGGGGACCCGGCCTGCAACCCAGGCATGTGCCCCAACTGGGAATCGAACCGGGACCCTCCGGTTCCCAGCCCGCACTCAATCCACTGAGCTACACCAGCCGGGCACTATCCCTGTGTTTTTAAACTTTGCCATTTTAATTGTGATGTGGCTTGGTGTAGGCCTCTTTCGGTTAACCTTGTTTGGGGCTTTCTGTGCTTCCTGAACTTGTGCTTTCCTTTACCAAGTTAATGAAAGTTTCTGTCATTATTTCTTCAAATAGATTTTTTATCCCTTGTTCCCTTTCTTCTCTTTCTGGTATCCCTATGCTGTGAATATTTTTTTGTTTTGTATTGTTCCAAAGCTCTCTTTGACTATTCTCATTCTTTTTAAGTCTTTTTTTTTCATTTTGTTGCTGTGACTGGGTGTTTTCACCTTGTCTCCCAAATCGCTGATTCAATCCTCTTCTTCATCTAGTCTACTTTTAATTCTTTCTAGTATATTTTCCTTTTAGATATTGTATTCTTCATTTCTGTCTTGTTCTTATTCATAGTTTCTACATCTTTTTTCATGTTGTTGCAGTTCTCCTTAAGTTCCTTGAGCATCCTTATAATCATTACTTTGACCTCGATGTCTGATTATATGATTGCCTCAATTTCATTTAGCTGAGCTCTTTTTCTGAGGATTCCTCTTTTTCTTTCATTTGGAGGTTGTTTTTTCTCTCCCCATTTTAGCTATCTTATTTTGTTTGCTTCTATGTATTAGATAGATCTGCTTTGACTCCCTGCCTGTGGAGTACCTTTTTTTGTAACAAGTCTTGTGGAACCCAGTGGTGCAGTCTCTTTGACCTCCTGATCTGGATCCTGTAGGAATGCTCTTTGTGTGGCTTATATGGATTTTCCTGTTGTATTTGGGTCTTGATTTTATTGGCCCATTCATTGGTTGAACTTCCCCTCCAGCTGTCTTTCTGTGAGGATCTAAACCTACCACATCTTGTACACTTTTGTACAGAGTCATGTGAACCTGGCACTGGCACTATGTGCCTGAGAGCCTCATGTGTGGACTCAGGTACTCTCCTCTGAAGGGTAAGCTCCCACAGTTTTGCTGCCACCTTGACTAGCCGGTCTCATGAATGGGGCAGCTTCGTAATCAACTCCACCCTTCCTATCATTCTCGAAGTGGTTGAAAGTCTTTTTTTAGGTAGTCTTCAGTTTATTTCAAGTGACTGTGCCCCCTTTTAGTTTTATTTCCAGTTTGATCTGGGAGGAGGTGTATGACCTAACCTCCTATTCTGTCACCATCTTGCCCCCCAGGTATGAATTTAACCATACTCAGCAAACTACAGGGCACTAAAGAAAGTAATTGAATAAGATACATATAAGTGGAGGCATAAACTTTTTTCATGAATTGGAAGAATTAGCATCATTAAAATGTCCACACTACCCAAAACAATCGGCAGATTCAATGTAATTCCTATTAAAATACTAATGGCATATTTCACATATCTAGAAAAAATTCTCCAAAAACTTGTGCAACTAAAGAACATCCTGAATAGCCTCAGAAATCTTGAGAATGAAGAACCAAGTTAGAGGGATCATAATACCTGATGTAAGATTATACTTCAGGGCCACTGTAATCAAAACAGTCTGGTACTGGCATAAGAAGAGATACACAGATGAATGGAACAGAATAGAGACCTCAGAAATAAACCCAGGTCTTTATGGGTAATTAATATTAGACAAAGAAGGCAAGAGCATATAATGGAGTAAAGACCATCTCTTCAATAAATGGTGTTGGAAGAACTGGAGTGGTACTTGCAAAAAAAATGAAACTTGACCACTATCATACACCATACACCAGAATACACTCAATATGGATAATATACTTAAATATAAGTCATGACACCATTACAATCCTATAGGGAACCGATCTTCATGGCAGTGGTGAATGTAGCCCAGCTCTGATTCGGAAAGCCAGCAGGAGCGAGGCAGCACACAGGAGCCAGGCCCACAGATTGGCTTTCCCATGGGGAACCAGGCCTGCATTTTATCTAGGCTGCTCTGAGGCTTGCTTTTGCTAAAACTCCCTCACCCTGAATTGAGGCAGGAAATGTTTACTGCATATCTTTAAAGTAACTTCCTAAAGTCTCTGCTAAACCTCCCAAGGATGGAGTGTAACCAATTCAACCACTTTTCCCCTTGAATTTGCAACATCCTTTTCTTTGAAGTAATTGGCAACATCCTTTCCTTTGTTATCTGTAAAAGGTAATCACCTAAAACAAACCTGTGTACAAGGAGGACCATCTTCAATGTAATGTGCCCAGAGAAGCAATAAAAGCCCGTCCAGGCAAGGGTCAGGGTGCACTCTCACCCAGAGAGTGGCCATGCTGTCCCATTTTCTCAATAGGACTTCTGCAGTCTATGTGAATTTGTTCATTGCAGCTACAACACATGGACCATGCTGGCTGGAGTCCACATCACGATCCTAGAGGAAAGCATAGGCAGTAAAATTTCAGATATCTTGTGTAGAAATATTTTTTGCTGATATATCTCCTAAGGCAACAGAAATAAAGATTAAACACCAATTCAAAAGAATTTATGCACCCTGATGTTCATAGCAGCACAATTTACAATAGCCAAGTGCTGGAAGTGGCCTAAGTGCCCATTGGTAAATGAGTGGATCAAAAAACTATGGTCCATTTATACAATGGAATACTACACAGCAGAAAGAAAGAAAGAGCTCCCACTCTTCATGACAGCATGGATGGAACTGGGGAGCATTATGCTAAATGAAATAAGCCAGGCGCTGAAAGACAAATAACATATGATCTCACCTTTAAGTGGAACCTAATCAACAAAACAAACAAGCAAGCAAAATACAACCAGAGACATTGAAATGAAGAACAAACAGACAGTAACCAGAGGAAAGATGGGAGGGGATAATGGGGGGAAGAGAGTGAAGGGTTTTCAGGAAGAACTATAAAGGACACATGGACAAAACCAAGGAAGGGTGGAATCAGTTTAGGGAGGTGGGGATGGCTAGGGAGGACAGGGAGGTTAGGAGAAAAGGCAGAAAACTGTACTTCAACAACAATAAAATTAAAAAAATAAGTGGAATCTAATGAACAAAATAAACTAATAAGAAAAATAGAACCAGAGGCATGGAATCATGGAACAGACTGACAGCTATAAGGTGGGAGTTGGAAGGCAGGGACTGATTGAAAGAAAGTGAAGGGATTAGTCAAAGAACATATATAAATGATCCACGGACATGGACAATGGTGTGGGCATTGACTTATGGAAGTAGGGGCCAGACAGTGTGGAGAGGAGTAAAGGGAAAAAAATGGCACACCTGTAATAGCATAAACAGTAAAATATTTTTAAATATCAACAGAAAAATGAACTTTTAACCATGAAAAGACCTGAACGAATCTTGACTATATATTACTTAGAGAATTAGGCATATATGAAAAGGCTACATACTATACGATTCCAACTGTAGAATATTCTGGAAAAGGCAATATGTGGAAAAAGTAAAAATGTCAGTTGTTTCCAAGGTTTGATTGGGGTGGGAGGATGCAGAGGTAGATTACAGGGCATTTTTTTCTTTTTCTTCTTTTTTCTATTGTTGTTCAAGTACAACTGTCTCCATTTTCCCGCTACCACTTTTCCCCACCCCACCCATCCCTACCTCCCACCTTCAATCCTATCCTCCTTTGGCTTTGTTCATGGGTCCTTTATACATGTTCCTTGATGACCCTTCCCTTTCTTTCCTCCATTTCCCCCCTCCCCATTGGTTACTGTGTGATTATGATGAGTTAATATAGGCTTATCAATTGTAACAAATGTTCTATTCTGGTGGGGGATATTGATGATTGAGGTGGCTATGCATATGTGGGAGCAAGAGATGTATGAGAAATCCCTCGATTTTGTTGTGAAACTAAAACTCTACTGAAAATTGTCTAAAATTTAATTAAAAACTACTCTGATCATTCTTTCTCAAATAGTAGCACTAATGTTTGCATTGTAGGGAAAGAATAAATGTCTTATTCAACCCACATCCACTCACTAATGTGTAAATGAATAAAATGTGGACATACTATCTTGCTTTTTATTTTGCGATTGAATAAATAACTAGTTTACCATTCTCCATTCTTGTATTTTGCCACCATTTCTTGAGACCTCTATAAAACTATTTGTCAGTTTATTTCTTCTTAACACCACTATACTGAGATCATTACTACACTTTTACACTTATCATCATCTACCTGACTTTGTACCTGCAAGATTCATTATCATTAATGTTACCTATTAAATAGCCCACAAGGGTGAGAGTTGCAGGCTTTTTCTTCAAAGTACTAAAGCAGAATAGAAGTTCAAGCCCTAGAAACAAGATAACTTTTCCTTTCTTAAGGAACACATCACATTTAATCAATTGACCCGAAGGAAAGTCATCCTTTGATATGATGAAATAGATTGGTTTATATAACATAATAATTTTTAAAAACCACAATTCTTTAGAAAAAATGGCTTGACCTATAGTTTCTATTGTGAAGAACTATAGTCCTATTTTATTTCTCCTCAAAGTGGTTTATTTTTACTCTGTAAATGTGTATACATGGAAATTGTGTCTTGCATATATTCTCATTAAAACTACCTGTGAGCAATGATCTCAAAAGCTTATAAAATTCATATTATAGACAAGATAGAATTACTTTCACATTTGAAATACATTGTTTTCAGATTAAATTAAATTCAGTACTTTCAAATGTATTTCTTAAATTTTGAATTTATTAACCCATGCTGCTTTTACACAAGAGCATCAATGTGGCCAATGTTACTATGTTTGATCATTGATTATTTTCTTAAAATGCCATTAGAACTGAACCATAATTCCAGGCAAACCACTGAAACTAAATAAATTTTTTAATACTCAGTTTTATGAAACCAGCAGTTTTCTACTGTTTGCTTCAGTATTCCCACTAGATGGCAAGCTTTATTCATAAATACAAAAGTTATTTTAAAAACCATATAAGAAGATTTTTGGTATAATGTGACAAAACTGGCTGGTAAGATGTTATTAATTTTACAATAACCATCATTTTATCATTCTTAAAATAAAGAGATTAGCAAGATACTTGGAAGAATAACTCTAAATACTAAATTGGAGACAGCAAAAGATGATAATCTCCAAAGTAAGGCATAATACCAAAGGTGTGCCAACACAAAAAGCTTCAATTTCTTGGTAAATCCAGCAATGCCGAACCCCTCCTCAAGGTAAAGATTGATCTTACACAGAGAATGGAGAGAAAACTAGAAAAAACATTCTTTGACTCATTTGAATTTAATTTCCATGATGCTTGTTATAATTTTTATATTAATAATATTTGATTGTCAAAAAATCAAGATGATAATGTTTTTTAAAAATTTTATTTATTTAGGAGGACTTCCAGCAAGATGGAGGCATAGGTAGACACACCGTGCTTCCTCACACAACCAAACAAGGAAAAACAGCAATTTAAATAAGCAAGAATAGCCATATCTGACAGAAAATCGAACTGAGAGGAAGTCTGACAACCAAGCAGTTAAAGAAGACACAAATACCAGACCAGTAAGCAGGTCAGAGCCGGGCGGAGAAAGAGCGCGGCAAGACCGAGGTTTACGGAGTGGTATCGGCAATGCTGCAGCTGCAGGGAGAGACCTGCTAGTACTACTGGTAAAATTCTCTTTTTGAGAAATAAGAAATAAGCATCATTTCTGCTTTTTAATGCTAAATGAAAATAGTTCTAAAAACCAAAAATCTATTGAATACCAATGGAATTCTATGCAGCAGAAAGGAAGAAGGAGCTTATACTCTTTGCAACAGCATGGATGGAACTGGAGAGCATTATGCTAAGTGAAGTAAGCCAGGCAGTGAGGGACAAATATGATATGATCTCACCTTTAACCGGATCATAACCAACAAAAGCAGAAAGCAAGAAAAACATAACCAGAGACATTGAAATCAAGAACAGTCTAATGATAGACAGGGGAGAGGGGGGAGGGGACAATGGGGAGAAAGGTTTTCAGGAACCACTGTAGAGGACAAATGGACAGAACTAAGGGGGAGGAGGGAGGCTGCGGGGGCGG
>PVJI01026239.1:0-19260 GCA_004026765.1 Micronycteris hirsuta
ATACAATGAAATGAAATACCAAAACCTTTTTTTTAACTTTTCAGTTACAGCTGAGATACAACAGTATATTAGCTTCAGGTGTACAGCACAGTAATTAGACGTTGATATAACATACAAAGGTATCACCAGATATAACATACAAAGTGATCAGCAGGTAAGTCCAGTGCCCACCCGACACCATGCACATTTATTATAATATTATTGACTGTATTCCCCATGCTGTCCTTGACGTCCCCATGACGGTTTTTATACCTGGCAATTTGTACTCCTTTTTTTTTTTTCTTTTTTCTTTTTTTAAAGATTTTTATTTATTTTTAGAGAGAAGGGAAGGGAGGGAGAAAGAGAGGGAGAGAAACAGCAATGTATGGTTGCCTCTCACATGGCCCTCACGGGGACCTGGCCCACAACCCAGGCATGTGCCCTGACTGGGAATCGAACCGGGACCCTTTAGTTCCCAGCCCGCGCTCAATCCACTGAGCTACACCAGCCAGGCAATTTGTACTTCTTAATCCCTTCACCTTTTTAATCCATACTCCTGACCCAGTAAAAGTGGCAGAACTTAATTATTAATTGGATTGGAAATAGTATCAAATTCTAATACGAAATAAAAACCTGAAAACACTGTATTTTTAGAAATCGCAGAGAGCATGAAACATTCAAAAAGCCTCGTTAACTATCCCATATCTGAGGTGCAGTAGTGAAGAAATCAGGACAGATACGTGAATACAGACTTCCTACTGTCTATAATAAAAACCATTATAGTAAGCGAGTAACAGTTCATAATAGATTATTTCATCAGGGCTTTATTATTGTTCAGAAAGGTCATCAGAAGATCTGTTATTAAATAGAAACCTTCCTTAGAGACACTCCAACAAAAGAAAGGCAAGTGGAAGCAGGATTTTACCAACCGGTTAACAAATGTGCAGTTAGTCTGCGAGGAAAGTTGTTTGCGCACAGAAATCTAATTTGGTTTCATTGATTGTATTCTTACTGCATCCTTAAGATCATTATAGGCATCCTGTACTTAATTTTCCTGAGGCTGTTGGGAAAATAAACTACAGCTCCAGAAGACGAGAGCATTACTGTGAACTACTGAGCTCCCGGGGACACGGAGCCGGGATGGCCAGGCACCCTCATTCTGGAAGGCGGTCGGGACCACAGAGAGGTCGCTTCCCTTCTCACCTGTGGGAGAGCAGATGGTTTCTCCTCCAGCACTAAGTGCTACTGACCCACTTTATGCTGCAGCCTAAATAAAAGTGCCCTGCGCGTGCTGTTCGGCTTTCTAAAATCTGATCATTATTTCTATGGGAGTTTAAGTGAAAAAATAAGCTGGTGTGGAGGTAAGAGGGAAAGACCAACAGTGAACTCTGGAAATGAAGGTTCTGATCTTAACTCCTTCAGGTAAAAAATCATTTACTCAGACCAGTAGATTAATTTTTTGGAATGACTTTGGATTATTTTAGAAAAAAAGAATAAAACTTTAAACAATGAAGTCACTCTGTTCTTCCTATCAGCATCTACTCTTATTAAAAGCAAACGCGATTCTACCGTTCATCTTCTTCATTAGCGTTTTCTCCCTTCCATGAGACATTCTTCACCTCTTTACTTCATTAAATGTTGACCCAATACCAGACTTCTTCAGATTTTTCTCATGGATTTAAGCATATTCTTAACAGATAGTTTCATCAATCTACACTTCTATTTCATTTAATTTTTCTCTCAAATTTCTGAATTTATTAAGGATTTATATCTTGGTACTACCTTTTGGTTTTCACTAAATAACCCATTCTAGGTATTGTTGCTTTTATTTCAGCTTTAGGGAGGCGTGATTGACAAGTAGCCACCACAGTGTTGAAGGTGCACAATGTGATGGTTTGGCCCATGCCCGCTTTGTGAAATCATGACCATGAACATGAGCCTGAACATACCCGGCACCTCACAGAGTGGGCCTTTCCGTGTGCGTGTGTGTGTGTGGTGAGAACACTTAAGATCTAGTGCTAGTTTCAAGTACATGATACAGCACCATTGCCGGCAGTGAGCGCCAGACGCTCGGTCTCCAGAACTTACTCATGGAGTGTAACTGGAGCATTGCTTCCCTGGACCACCTCCCCCCCGACACCAACCCCCAGGACTTAGGAATAACATTGTACTCCCTGCTGTCCTGATCTCATTTTTTTTTTTTTTTGATTCCACATATAATGGAGATCGTGAAGTATTTGTCTTTCTGTGCCTGGTTATTTCACTTAGCATAATGCCTTCCAGCGCCTCCATATTGTCATAAATGGCAGGATTTTCTCGTCTTTTTTTTTAAAGGCTAAATAATAATTCAATGATTTTAACTGATTCTGTTCTTTCAAATAATTCAAACTTTCTTCAGTGACATTTTTTTCAGTTGGCAGAACCCGATTCATCCTTGAGAGGTGCCTTCCTTTCGTGCACATTGAAGGTGCTTTACTTTCCCACACACTGAAAGTTGCCTTACTTTCTGGGACTGCCTTGTACCAGGCTCGCCTTGTTCTCTTTGTGCTAAAGAGTATAATTTAGCTATTTCTTCAGGGTCAGCCTCCTAACACAGGGGAATTGTATTAAAAACTATAATTTGAGTTCTTGAAATTATCATCGCTTCTAGGATAATATTTGTCTCTAGGGCATTTCACTGAGATTTTTAGAAATTGTGATTTAAATCAGGATTGAGCAAGAAAGAAAAAGGACTCATGGACATGGACAATGGTGATTGCTGGGGGAAGGGGGTATAAGGGGACAAAATGTTAATAGAAAAATGCAATAAAGATTAAATAAAAATAAATCAGGAAATATTAATGATATTGCCTATTCTATGACAGAAACGATGATATTGTAAGTACATAAACAAAAGCCAATTTATACTTTCAATCTTTGAACTTACTATCCAAGTCTGAAAATATAAACAGACTGGAATTTGAAAGAAAGAACCTATCATTGGAAAGAGGAAAACTATTGAAACTCCTAGCTAGCAATATTTTAATGTCTCTTTCCAAAAACCACAGGTAAACTGGGAAGCATCCCAGAGTGACAGTAATTTTCATTCTTAGATCTAAAAGTTCAAGGAGCAGGCTCCCTCTACAGAGAAGAAAGCACTGAGCAGAGAATTCTTAAGGATTCTGTTGACTGCAGTAATTCTGAGTTCACATTTATAAATATTTATCCACCTCCTTTAATCCCTGCCGTTTCTGAAATTCTTGACTATTTTCTGTCATGGAAATGCACGCTTCCTGCCTTACCTGTGCACCTGTGTGGCTTTAGTGTTTGAATAAATCAGGAGAGTCGGCCATCTCGGGGCGCTCGGGCACAGTCCCGGAGGAAGAGGGAATGGGGCCATGCGTTTTCTCTCTGTTACTCTGCAGAATCCCTTGACTGAATATTACTGTGAGGGCAGGAGGGCCAGTCAGTCACAGTGCTTTCTAAGCCACATTTATTAATAAATGGGACAAATAGGCCATGCCAAGCTCCGTAGTTTCATAAATCAAAGTGATGTGTGGAGAAAGGAAAATGGCAGTCTGTTTTAAAAACTGTTAGCTTTATTAAACTGTATTTTGTTCACTCTACTTCATGTATTGAATGATACTCCAATACCCATTTGTAGAATTCTCTCCACATGGACAGTCTTATAAATATGCTCCACATTTTTCAGTCATTTATTTAACAAACATATATGGAGTGTCCACCACGGGCTCACTTCCTTGATGGGCAATGAAGCTAAAACTGGGGAGGAAAAGTACAGTTATTAAACGTTTAGCATTTATGACCTTAGAGTGAGTATAGACAAATAAATACTTATCAAAATATAATGTTGAACATGAATTCATTTATAGCAAAATACTTTATATCTATAGAGATTGCGTATGTGGGGAGGGAGGGGTCCTCGTTGTTATTTGCACACCCTTTTGTACCTTTGAAATATTTTTATATGTATGTATTACTAACCCATTTAAAATACCTGTTTAGTAATACAAATTAGGACTAAATACAATTTTGAAGGTGCCTTCAAAGCAGACACATGGGTTCCTCTTGAAATGCATTTAGTTGGAGAGGTTTCTCAAAGGAAGAGCCCTCTGTGTGCAAGATGAAATTTTAAAGCAGGCTTAGGAGACAGGAAAGATGCAGAACATGGTGAATCCATTGTAGGAGGCTAGGGGGGAAGGCCAGAGAGGAGAAGGCTTCCAAGAGTGACCTGGCCTGCAGGCTGGGGGACAGAGGGGAATTAGAGAAAGTGGGAAGGAGACTTGTGCAATGTGTGATTGTGTGACATACCCGATGTGCAATGCATACCATCGCATGGACAGCACCCATAACGAAACTACAGAACAAGGACTTCCTGGGACTAGATGCAGAAACCCTGAACAGAGTATTAGTAAATAAATAGAGTTCTGTAATATATACATACAACCATCCCTTAGAGCTAATTGGGGTGTGTCATTAGAATGCAAGGCTGGTTCGATACTCGACAGTAGATCTGTCTAATACACCCTAGTAACAGACCTGAGGATAAAAATCCCATTGTCATTACTGATGCAGAAAAGGCATTTGAAAAATTTAACACATAATTTGGACTAAACCTCTGTAAAAGAGGAGCACTTTGTTAATGGAATAAGTAGTGCCTACGGAAAATTCTGCAGCTAACCGCATCTGTCATGTGAAAGACTGAGTGTGTGTGGTGTATAAAGTCCACCTTTTTTTTAAACCACTCTTTTTGACACATATAAACCCTTAGGAAATCATATTTGCCATTACTTTCTAGTCCTTAGGAGGAAGTATATGAAATTCACAGAAATGGAAGTCTTGTTTCGAGAATTGATCAAACATTTAGGAAAGAAGGTAATGCTTTCTGAGGATGTGGCTTCCTCGTTTCTGACTGCACTTCTGCTGTGTGGCCCACTCTCCCCGGGGGACATGGGCACCTGTCAGTGCCTTTGACAAATAGGGTTGAAGGGGGAAATTTGCTCTGACAAATGGTGAGGTATATTATCATCCACAGTCATAAGGCCAGCATTGACCTGGGCACAGGCAGATGGAAGGACTGAGTAGAACTCAGGGAGGAAACATAAATATCGGGCAATTTAATGTACAATATATTCGGTGCCATAAATCACTGGGGAAAATGCACAATGGTTGATGGAGGAGGATGGAGATGATTCCCTGCCTACCAACAGCTACAGGGGTGGGTTCTCAAAGCACTTAAGATAAAAATGTGAAGGATAAATTTTTAAGTTTAGTAGAAAACTTGTAAGAAAATATATGTGTGAGCTAAGTGAGGGAGATAGCATCTTAAACAAAACTTGCCACAAAGCACAAGGCAAAAATTGATTAGCATGAGTAAAGCAAAATCACAGCTTTGTATTCCACAACAAACATAGGAATGATCAAAGATGACCACACACACACAAAGGCCACGTGCAATATTTGGGGAGAATAAGTAGAAATAAAATATATGCATTAAAATATTAGAATGAGTCCTGGCTGGTATAGCTCAGTGGATTGAGCACGGGTTGGGAACCAAAGGGTCCCGGTTCGATTCCCAGTCAGGACACATGCCTAGGTTGCAGGCCAGGTCCCCAGTGAGGGCCATGTGAGAGGCAACCATACATTGCTGTTTCTCTCCCTCCCTTCCCCTCTCTCTAAAAATACATAAAAATAAAATCTTTAAAAAAATATTAGAATGATAAGTATGGGTAAGATGAACTCTAAACTATTTGTGATGTTGTCACTATCACTCTCAAAAATGTATCCCATTTTTGACAATAAGTTATATTGTCCACTATCTATGGCTAAAGAAAGATGAAAGCTTGGAATATGGAAGTAAAAGTAAAAATACATGTACAGTGGTGTGCTGGAAAATGTTTAATAACTTTCTGAAAAAAAATGCACACATATGTATATGAGTTAAGTATAAATTTTGCTGATATATGGGATACTAGGCACACAATTTACCAAAAATAATGAAATCTAAAGTAACATTTATTATCACTGTATATACCCAAGTGGAGTCTCACAGGATGCTTTTGTGAATTTTGGCAAAGTCTGTGTATCCATAGCCAAGCAGGTTTGCGTCCAACATGCAGACAAATGCAGCAGCGATGCACTTCTTCCACACATTTCCCAGCCAACACGCTTGCTTTCGGTCTGACGGGGAATCTAATGGTGAGCCACGCCTCTCCCAATACGACTTTCCTTCATAGACTGGAACCAGCTTCAGCTGCGGCTCTGCGTTCACCAGGATTTCACGTGTCCAGCAAGGACATGAGCCTGTTCTTAGCTGAACTGATTCATAGTTTCAGATACTGAAAGAATAGTCTCTTATTTCTTGTGGCACTCACAATATAGCAGATATCGATGTGCCATCTTTTTGTTAGTGTCGCATTCCTTTGTTGCCATCCCTTTAAACAAAACATGGAAAAGTACATCAAGCCCTGATTTGCTGCATTCATACCTGCAATTCCTCCTTTACGATACAATATAATATATTTACCACTTCCTAGGATTCAGACCGGATGTTCTTTGGGCAGGAGGGGTGGGTATTGCTCTGCCTACTATACTTTGTAATAAGAACTTTTTCTCTCTTCTTGTTAAATGGATGAGGAGAAAATGATATTATTACATATTGTTCTACCTCGAAAGTGTCTTGATGCATGAAAAACTACATATATTAAAACATGCAAATTTTATAACAGGCCTGCAAGAGAACTGGGAATCACAGGACACAGTAATAGAATCAAGAGTAAATGGCCACTGCAGCCACCGATATGTATTTCACGCCCAATTACATGAACGAATGTCTTCTCTGAGCCTCTCAGATACACAGTCCAGAAATGGAAGTCAATGGTGACTTTCATTTCCATAAATTTCATAAAATTGATGGATCCTCCTTACAGTGAGAACATTTCTAGGTGAGCAGTTGCCTTCCTCACTGTGGCCATTCTCTGCATCCTTATCAGATAGTTAGGCCTCAGAGTAGAACTTGAAACTAATGCCATTGCATTTACTCTGTCCTTGTTCTCTAGTCAGGATACTCAGGTATATAGAACGAACGCTTTTCTTGATAGCGTAGCATCTGCTCGTCCTATGATCAGGTAAAATCACGATGTAAGGACGACTGCATTTAGACTTCAGTGGGACGTTGAGCATCTTTACAACTGAGTGCTGGGCCGTGGAGAGGGCATCGGGGCAAATTCTGTAATAAAATCCCTGTGGTAACAACAGCTACAAATTGTGACTCTGGACTGCTTTAGCAAAACTCAGGACTGAGATATTAATTTTAAAGTGAAACCAAGAACTTGAGATGGAGAAATTGGTGTAAAATTGAGGTTATAATTTTCCATGTGGACTGATGGCAACTTCTGTGTGCACACAGCTGTGCATGTGCTTTTGACAAGAGAATAGATTATTCGTTGACGATGGGAATACAAAATGGCACAGCCACTTTGGAAGGCAGTTTTGCCATTTCTTAGGAAACCAAACATAGGATTTCCATAAGATGTAGCAGCCATGCTCCTTGGTTTTTACCAAAAGGAGTTGAAAAGTTGTATTCACACAAAAACCTGAACACTAATATCTGTAGCATAATTGCCAAAACTTGGAAGAAACCAAATGTCCTCCAATAGGTGAGTGGGTAAACATTGCTACATCCAGACCATGGACTGTCATTCAGCGCTAAACAGAAATGATCTATTCGTCCATGAAAAGACAAGCAGAATATTTAAATGCATGTTGCTTAGTGAAAGAAGCCAACTGGATACAGCTATATACTGCGTGATGCCAACTATATGACACTCTGGGAAAGGCAAAACCATGGACACAGGAAAGTGATCATTGATTCCAAAGGCTGTGAGGGGAGGATAAATAGGTGAAGGACAGAGAATTTTTAGGGAAGCGAAAATGATCTGCATGTTACTATAATGATGGATGCATATCGTTATGCATTTGTTCAAAGCCATAGCACACACAGCACCAAGAGTGAGCCTAAGGTTAACTATAGACTTTGGGAGACACTGATGTGTCCATGGAAGTTCATCCATAGTAACAGATGTACCATGGGGGGGAGGGGTTGATCCTTGATCATGGGGGACACTGTGAATGTATACGGTCAGGGGGTACAAGAGAAATCTGTGTACCTTCCCCTCAGTTTGGCTGTACACCTAAAACTGCTCCAAAAAATTAAGTCTTAGAAAATTGAATGTCACAAGATTACAATCTCTTTAGAATTTTTAAATCATATGATACTGTTTTTGATTAGCAATCATACAAACACATACAAATGTCATTAACTTAAAAATAAATTAAGAATTTGTGTTAAGCTGGATAATTTGCCAATGTTGACTTTATTTCAGTGAATACCTCAAACTATTGATATGCTTTCTGTTGAAACATTTTCTATTAGTGGTAAAATATTGCAATAAAAGCATGGTAATTGTGCTAGATTACGGAGACAAGTTTTAGTTTGCATAGGTCAAATGCGAATTCACTCATGTTTTCCAGTTATGCATGCAGGCGAGATGGGTGCACTTCCCATGCCACCGGTGGGCTGGGGCTGGCAGTGTTTTCACAGTGAGTTTCCTGTAGTTTAAGATATGCACTAACATGTTATTTTACCCTTTCTCTCTGTCTCCTGTTCTTCCCTTTTCCCAGTGAAACACTGAGTTCTAAATGACCATCTGTCTAAAGAACTGGTGTTGTGGAAAGAACTGATTTATTTACAAGGCACATCTTGGCAAACATTCTTAGATTTCACTTACATTTTTAGGAAAACCAGAGACTCCCTCAACATTCATTGAATCAAAGTATTTACCCTACATCTAACTGCACATCACTTTGCGTCATCAACAAGGAACTTCTGAAATATTTATGATAGAGCTGAAAACCCGCGTTTGCCCAAGTCTTTTGGCTCCTGCTCATGGATGTGGCTAAAGTAGGTGGGAACAGCGCCCCCTATCTGTATACCCCATGTCACCACCCTCTTACAGAAACTGTCTGATGTAGTGAACATACAGACACAGACATGACGACACACACACACAAATGACTTATTCACATGATGAATTTGCTGAATTCAAAAATGTGAACACATATCACCTTAAAGGAAAACAACGCACTGATGCAAATGATGTAAAGGAATTTGAAATTTTTCTACCATTATCAAACACTGGGACTCAGAATAAAGGGAAAACTACAGTAGTCAGTTTGTGTTCTGTTTTATTTCTATACTATATACAGGTATGGCAACCCTACTCTGTTTTATTGAAAAAAAAAAAGGCCATGGCAATATTCAGGTACTAAATGTATGTTGGTTTAAAACATACCCGGTTTTAAGGTAGTTGTGTAATGTTCAATGATGTTATTAGCATTGCTAAATACCCAACTACACAAAGTAGACTAGCTAATACGAGGAAAATAATGCCGCCTCTTGTCCCTGCTCCGATGGGAAGCCTCGGGTGGCGAGGTCCGACAGGGAGGGAGGTAGTGTGAGGCTAGCGCTGGAGAGGGGGGCATGAGAGGGCTGGGGTGGGGCGCTGGGATGCAGTGGCACCTGGGACAGGTCATGTCTCGATCCCGAACAGGCTACCATGTGAAAACAAAGCAATCGACCCAAAGTGTCTAGGCACCACTGAGTCTTGATCCAAAAAGATTTGTTAACAGTACGTTTGTTAGAAACCGTAGCCTATTGGAGAAAGGAAGCTTGGGTTGCAAGTCTTGTCTCCCGTGGGGCAGAAGGGGCAGATGAAATGAGGGACACATCACATTTCTACCTTCTCCTCGTTAGTCACCGCACGCGGTAACTCTTCAGAAAGAAAGTCTGCTAGCCTCGGTGTTTCACAAAAATCGCTTACTTCCATCAACTCGAATCATGCTGAGGGATATTTAAAACAGGTTTTTCATTAATCAAATATTCTAGAAACCGCTTTCCAATAATTCATTACCAGGGGACTAATTTAACAAAATGAGTTTCTTCAGCTGGGAACCAGGTAGGGAAAACTGAACCACCAGGAGAAAGTGGTAGCGGCCGTGGGAACCGTGAAGGACAAGGAAATGCTCGAGTTTTGTGGCTGGCTGACACTTCGCAGAAATGAAAATGTCAATCACTCTCCTGTTTCCTACTTCTGCCTTTATGAAAATGACTTTTCGTCATTATTTCCATTCTCATTGGCACAGCTCTCATAGTCTTATATGTTTAACTTCCTCCTGGACATTTTGACTGAGATGCTCTATTTTACCATCAAAGTCAATGTGTCAGGAGGCCAGTTCTTTACTGTGTGGAAATGAGTTATAATATACAGGATTGCTAAATTTATATGACATAGTATTATCTGTGTTACTGTTTGTATATTACCCCATGATTCAAAACACAGATTAAAGATTAATAACACATCAGTGGTCATGTCAATAAATTCCTTTTTACCTGCAATGCATTTGTTCAACATGTTTACTTAGTCCTAGAAAGTTTTACTGGTTTCAGGGGTATGAGGATGAACATGAAACACTCCCTCATTGTCTCGAGTTTATGTGACATTTTGGCACTGAATTGACTTCATAATGGGTCTCCTTATTCTTTGTTTCTTTACACACGCTCTTCCACCCTGGTGACAGAATCCACTTCTCAGAAAAGCACAGAACCTGTCCTCCACCGTGACCCAGTGATATAAATGACTGTGCTAGTTACCACAAACTGAAGTTCAACGGTCTTAGCTCAACGAGAATAAACCAAATTAAATTGTTTTCAGTATTTCCATTAACCTTTTCGCCAGTTATTATCGGCGCCTTCGTTGTTGCTGTAAAGTATTTCACCCGTGCGTTGGCTGCGTGATACCAGCAATGCTCACTAGCCTCATCCATTTATCTATGCGAGAACTACCGCCGAAGCCCAGCTCAGTCCTGGATCATCTTTAAATTCTTCCTGGCCATTCACAGTCTCTGATACACCGTCACAATTATGGCTTGCATGGTTGCTGGTCCTTACCACAGTTTTTGTCACTAGTTTTCTTGTGTATGTGCCTGGGTCTCAAACAGATGGATGATGAACGACTCAAAGAAGACTGTTTACTACATTTCAACGGAATCTAATAAAATACGATCTACTAAGTAGCAGGATATCAACAGCGCTTTTTTAATCAAATAACTCATTGATTTATCAGTTCCATTATTTATTGTGGCATGTGGTAGATCAGTTGCTGGAAGCTGGGTTCAGATGGAGAACAAAACGAATGATCCCCAATGAGGAAGTCACAGTAGAATAAAGGTGTAATATTCACAGTGCTTCCTATTGCATGTGACTTAATGAATTTTGCTAATATGTGTTTATTTGTATCTGATACTGAAACTAAATATTTAATAAAATAACTTTGTCCCAAAAGCTTGTCATCTTATTTAAATCAATATATTAAATACAAATCCTTTCTTAAGAAACCTAAATGTGAATATGATCAATGTAGTAATAGTTATTCTTTCTTATTCTGACTCAAGATCTATCTTTATTCTCTGTATATGTCAATCAATAATCTGCCCAAAATGAGAAACTACAATGCCTTCATAAGAGGAGGATATGAAGTTATCTGCTCAGGGGAAATTCAAGATATGATAGGCAAAACAATGCAATTATGAAAAGGAAATAATTTAGCAGAAATCCAATAAAACCTCAGTAGTGATTTTTGAATTAACTTGGGAATGTTATCAGGTACAAAAATAACATTAGTATTTAGTAGTTATATTAAAATTCATTCAGTAATAAAAAGAACATGTCTTAAACAAATCAAAAAAGAGAAAACTAATAACTTTGAGTCCATTAGAATAATTAGATGGCAATGAGAAGAAAATAAGTCTAAATGGCCTACCTTCCCTCCTACTGAACAAAATCAGTCTTGTATTTTTATCTCCAGAAAACCATTCTTCCCTGTATATTCTTGTCTTTTCATCTTTTTCCTTCAGTTTAAAAATATATCATTGTAAATTACAATTTTAATATTTCTCCTCAATGATTTTCCCTGGCACGTTTATTAGATTAATTTATTACCTATGACTTAATACAGTTAAAATAAAGGGGAAATCATATTGTTACATTTGTTGAATGTGATGAGTACTATTTCAGTCCAGGCTTGCATGCTGTTAGCTATGGATTTTCCAGGGAGCACAGTAGGTTAGTGATGGAAAGAAAGTTTAGATGCCATGGAATGCATCTCTTTAAAGATCCTGAAGAACTGAACTGAATGAATTCCAGATGTTTCAGCAATCACAAAGTGAACCAGTACAATCCAGGTCTTCTGACAGGATACAGACCTAATACATGTAAATTATTGTTTTAATTAACACTAATAAATATCCAGAAAGTCTGTGAAAGAGGTCTAGAAACTCAGAGACTAAAAAAGTACAGTGTTCTATTGTTCAGAATTGTATCATTGTTAATATATATACTCTCCAAATACACACACACACACATAAATTTCTCAGTCAATAAAAATATATTTCATGGAAAAATATTTAAGGCTCTTAATAAACTATTTAAGATACATGAGAATGGATAATTTATTACGATCAATTAACCAACAAATTTATTTCTATGCAGTTAATTGTAATATTTTTCTATTTGTCTGAACTTTGAAATTCCCTTACTTTAGTCTTCCTCTTTCAATTAATCTGAAAAGGAGGTAGTATAAAAATAATAGAGCTGGTTTTCTTTAAACTATGGTACATTTACACAATGGAATATTATGCAGCAGAAAGAAAGAAGGAGCTCCTACCCTTTGTGACAGCATGGATGGGACTGGAGAGCATTGTGCTAAGTGACATAAGCCAGGTAGTAAAAGACAAATACCATATGATCTCACCTTTAAGTGGAACCTAATCAACAAAACAAACAAGTACGCAAAATATAACCAGAGACATTGAAATTAAGAACGATCTGATAGTAGCCAGAGGGGAGATGGGAGGGGATCATGGGGGAAATGGGGGAAGGGTTTTCAGGAACAACTGTAAAGCACACATGGACAAAACCAAGGGGGGTGGGAGCAGGGGAGGGAGGTGGAGATGGCTGGGGTGGGAGAATATGCAGACAATTGTACTTGAACTATAATAAAATTAAAAAAAATAATATATTGGAAAAATTGTTATAGCAATACAAAAAATACAAAACAGATTTCTAATAGCCAGTGAAGGAAGCATTGCATAGAAATATCTTCCCTTCTCTGTTAGCAAGTCAGTTTTTTAATGTTTTACTTGATGATAAATAATATAACTACATATCTTAAGTTCCACTGAAGTAAACTGCATATATATTCTTTGTAGTAAAAGTCTGAAGCAAAAAGGCACAGTTAACATTTAAACATCCCTCGACATTGAATTTCCCTTCTTTAAAGCAGATCATTGACATGTCAGCTCAATAACCCTGTAACAGAAGCTCTCCTTTTCCTGTTGACGACACATTGCCTGCGGTTGACCAAACTGACCTGTCAGTTTTAAACATTTGAATGAATGAAGGAAACCGTGGTTTCAAATGAACCCTTGGTCATAGATTCCATTTTCAGTTTTTCTTTTATGTTACTAATTGTAATACATTAGCAGTTCATTTTTTTGAAGTTATGAAAGTCAAGGCTAACAGAAGACAGTAGCTTCCAGCAGGGATGAGTAGCCAATCAGATGCCTTTCTGCTCAGCATGCTGTTTCCTTCAGCTGGAAAAACACGATGAATCAATCACGGAATTTCCCCAACAAGCTGACAGCTACCACAGCTGTGGTTAGCTCATGAAACCCCTGCACAATTAAATTTGAATACAAAGAACTTTATAAAATATAAAATAGGTGTATATTAAAATTATAAATATAAAAATCAAGTATTGTAGTAACAAGACAGTGAAAAATAAGATTGCCTTACTTGGTAATTTGCAGTTTACTTTGAGTTTACAAGGTCATAGTATGTATCATGGACTTTTTTTTCCTAAATACTTGCTTATTCTGAAAAGGAGCATATATATTACTTTAATTGTTCTTATAGAGAGCACTTCCTTGCCTTGTTACAAATATGACCTTGGTAGTTCATTGATGTGCAGGTTCATGTTGAATTGAGGTAGGTTTTACTTTGAATAAATCATCAATACTGACTTAAAACTGAGATATTTGGGAATTTTCTATCATATAGAAGCATTTATTTTTCTTTGCTATGCTTTTTCTTATCTTCACTCATTGTGAATGCTGCGTTTAATATCAATCAAATTGACATATCAGAAAAACTGTTTAAAATACCAATAAAATTAGATTATCAGAAAACTTAAGCTACATGATTATAAATTATATGTGCCATAGTATGGTATCTATAATTTTTTAGTGTATTTTTAATAGATGTATTCTTAGCTGGTGTTCACATAACAATTTAGATATTTTGCACAAATTTTTCTACCAGCATTGAAATTAAATAATAATTTGGGTAGAATGAATCCATACATACTTGGGCATAGAATTTAATGCTGCAGTCTTTATACTACACAAAATTAATTTTCTTTAAGAATAAGAGAAGTAAAACAAACCAACACCAAAGAAAGAATGGCAGTCTTGTCCTTAAAGTTTTAATGCAAATTGTTACATTGTTTGTTAAAATTAGAGCTGATGCCCCGGCTGGTGTAGCTCAGCGGATTGAGTGCGGGCTGGGAACCAGAGGGTCCCGGTTCGATTCCCAGTCGGGGCACATGCCTGGGTTGCGGGCCAGGTCCCCAATGAGGGCCATGTGAGAGGCAACCATACATTGCTCTTTCTCCCTCCCTTCTCCTCTCTCTGAAAATAAATAAATAAAATCTTTTAAAAAAATAATTAGAGCTGATTAATGATGGAGGAATTCCAAAGGGTCTCCCATTTGAGCAACAAGGTAAAAACTGGGTGACGACCGCCAGTGTGAATTAAATAGTCACGAGTCCAGACTGACGGAAGTAAAGGGTAGATCAAATAAATAAGCGGGAGAGAATGGGCAAACCTCCTATGCAGCAGGATTCCAGAGAAGTCATACAGCAGATAGTCTGCTGTTGAGGAGGTACACGTCACTCCTCATTCCTTAGGACTAGGCTGGGCCTGGTGACCCCCTTTCAAAGGCTGCAGTATGAAGAGGGGGCAATGTAACGGCACAGAAATCTAGTAAATTCTACCTTACTCAGATGACCAAGTCTGACAAGACAGTAATGTCAGGTGATAGCATCTTTGTGCCGTTGGCATGATGTGGACAGGTTGGCACTTAACTTTTTGTCACCTTTCCAAACCCCCATAGTGCCAGTCTAATCAGGAGGCAACCATCAGAGACTTTTTTTGTTGTTGTTGTCCAAGTACAGTTGTCTCCATTTTCCCCACCACTCTCCCCCACCCACCAGCCCCACCTCCCACCCCCAATCCCTCCCCCCAATGGCTTTGTCCATGGGTTCTTTACGCATGTTCCTCGACTACCCTTTCTTTTCCTCATTATCCTCCTCCCCCCTTCTCTGGTTACTGTCAGTTTGTACTTAATTTCAATGTCTCTGGTTATATTTTCCTTGTTGACTAGGTTCCACTTACAGGTGAAATCATATGGTGTTTGTCTTTCACCGCCTGGCTTATTTCACTTAGCACAGAGTTCCATGCTGTCCTGAAGGGTAGGAGCTCCTTCTTTCTCTCTGCTGCATAGTATTCCATTGTGTAAATATACCATAGTTTTTGATCCACTCATTTACTGATGGACACTTAGGTTGCTTCCAGCACTTGGCTATGGTAAATTGTGCTGCTATGAACATTGGGGTGCATAGGTTCTTTTGAACTGGTGTTTCAGAGTCCTTAGGTTATAATTCCAGCAGTGGAATTGCCCGGTCAAAAGGCAGTTCCACTTTTAGTTTTTTGAGGAAATTGTCCACGGTCATACCACCCTGAACACGCCCAATCTTGTCTGATCTCGGAATCTAGGCAGGGTTGGGCCTGGTTAGTCCTTTCATGGCAGACAAATTCTGAGGTGCATTCCCCAGAATGCCTGACTACTGCTACTCAAAACAGTCAAGGCATTCAGGAACAAGGAAGGGTGGAGAAACCTTCACAGCTGAGAAACATGGCAAGTAATGTCACGTGGTATCCTGTACTAGGTACTGGCTCCTGAAAAAGAAAAAAAGGCATTGGGTAAAAACCAAGGAAAGCTGAACAGAGTGGGAACGCCAGTTAATATGCACTAATAGCGGGTCCTACACGTGACGAGTGCACGTCAGCAGTGTAAGCTGCTGACCGTAGGGCAACTTGATGGGGAGCTGTGAGTGCTCTCTGGGTTATCACGTGTCTGCACACTTTTCTTTAAGTCTTCATGTGGTAGGTCTCTTGTGCATTAGTTCATTTACTCCTCTGAGCAATTCTACGGTGTAGATATTATTCAACTCTCCTTTGCATAGAAAACTATGGCTTAAAAAAAGGGATTTGAATCTGTAGAATGGCTATAAATCTTTTTGGTAGCAACACAAATCATGAAATACCACTGCCATTGAGGCATCTGCACTAGGACAATATCTCTGAAACATTTCTTCCTCAGTGATGTGTATTATATATTGAACTTTATGTATCAGCACTGTATATTGGACTGAGTCTTTTTAAAAAATTGTATTGGATTTATTGGGCTGATGGACTGAGTATTTACTAGGTATTGGTGGGTTTCTGAAGATAAAAATATGAGACAGAGGTTAAATGTTCAGGCGTGGGAACAAATTACCTGGACTTAAAGACCATTGTCACTCCTAAGTGGCTATGCCAAAGTCCCCATGGCGTGTTTATTCTCTTCCATAAAATTGGAGTAATGCTATGGCATACATTTCAAAAATCTTCTGAGAAGATTAAATTTTATATTCGTAAATTGTTTACAATAATTCCAATCCAATAATAAATGTCTGATAGTGACTATTATTTATAAAAATGCCTTAATGAAGACACTTCCCAAAGACAGGCATCAGATAATTTGGGGCACTTTTAATTCTGTTAGTTTGAAAATCTTGTTAAAGAGCTTTATAGATTATCTAACAGATAAATGTAATTAAAAACACAGTTACAAAATTAAACAGTCCTAAATAGTGTGGTGACAGATGCCAGTGTGTGCTATATGAATCAAATGCAGCACTTGCTATCCTGGGGAGGGAGCAAGGAGGCTTTGATTTCTTATTGAAATAAATATCCTTTCTGAAGTTTCAGAATGACTCTATAAAGTTAACTTTTGATTGTGATCTTTCTTTGAAAATTATTTAATATTTAATATCACTTTAGATTATAGTTGACCATCTGGTATTTTCAATAAAAGGATTTTCCAGAGACTTTAGTCTCTCCCAGATGGTTAGCATTTACTCTATTAAATTCTGCTGGTGTCTGCACAATTCATTCCAGTTACTTTGTGTGCCATTAAGTAGTATTTGGGGCAAAATTGTTAGGCATTTGGTGGATTAACCTGTCATCCCTGGTTTGCAACGGGCTCCAGGCATCCTGACAGTGACATTTCCAGCTAGTGTGGCATACCCATTCATGGTCAGGGGCTGTAGTTCTCTGAAATTGACTCCCAGAGTGGGATTTAGGGAGCAAATGGCATGTGAATTTATAATTTTGATACATTAAATAAGATTACTTTAAAAACCATGATAATTTTTCATACTTTTATTATCAATTTGCACTTTTTCTCTTCTAGTATATTGTTCTATTTCATTTCCACATTTAATCTAAACATCTACTTTTCTAGGTTTTACAATCAGTTTATTTTTTTCCAAGTAGGTATTGACAACTATAATGTTTCAACTGAGTACTGATTTGCTCCCTTTCTGCATATTAAAACATACTTTGGACACATTTTCTTTGTGTCCAAAAATGTGGATACTATTTCATTTTGGTAATTTTCCCCTAAGTTCTAGTTAAATTATATATTAACTGCCTACAGGGGGAAGTGCTTTTTACTCTAGATGCAAAACACGACTCGCATACCTCCCATTAACAGCTGCACAGGGAACACACACACACACATACATGTACACCCGTGTTTCTGTTTCAGAATCCCCATGCCATAGCTGTTTCCAAACCGTAAAGTGTTATAAGCCAGCAACAACATGGAGACTGAAACTCTTCTACATCTTCTTCTTCTCATGCTCAGTGCACTGTTTTTCCTATAGGAAGCTTTCCTTTACCTGCCATGAGCTACCAGATACAGCGTGTGCCGTGGGGAACACCACACACACTAGTGGTGAACACTCATTCTACCAGTGAAACACTTTGCCATCAAAAGTTCGATATGTGTGCAGAGATATTGTATGACACACTTGTGAAAACATTGACACGCTTTTACCTTCATCTATGTGTGTTTAAGAGAAGCTGATTTCACTTCGCACACGCGTGCACGCGCGCGTGTGTGGTCAGTGCAAGACAGTGAGCATTTTACCTGAGAAAGCCTTTCACACGTTCTGTGTGGTAATTGCAGGGCTCCCAAAGGTGACAATGTCAGAACCTGCAGCAATTAAGTCAACTGGAATAAGCTCACAGTTAAAAGAAATAAGAATCAAATGGCACAATGAAAACAATGTAGAGACAGCCGCGTTAGTTGCATTTGCACATGAAAAGGAGCGCACACCTGTCCAAATGGATTTCAAGCAGTCTGTCTCGTTCGCGGTTTAATGAAGCTGTAGTGTGCAGTGTGCTCTGTGTGACAGTGTCAGCTCTAAGGACTCTGTCAGAAACGGTGCTCTCCAACGTCAGGTACTAGAGAGAGCAGGACACAGGGCATGCCTGCGCCATTACCAGTTTTTAAATGCTACCTACTGAATCATTAAACAATCTATGGATCAGGAAAAAAAAACATGTCCTGGGAAGCATTATTCTCTAAATAGCTCCATCATTGTCGACATTTGGAGGAATGAAGAGACTCAGAGAAATACCCCGTTCTAGACGTTTCCCAGCAAGTCTCCTATTTTTCATGCTGAGAGGAGAGTGAAGGGAACTCGGGCCCGCAACTCTATTACTCTGCGCTGGATTTTTATTACAGCCATTCCTTGGTGGGCTCCAGGTGGCACATAAATCAAGAAGGGGGATCAATGAGTTGGTGAGAAAACAGATTTACCAGCAGTATTTATTGCCATCCCGGTACTATGGAGATTGTATGTGCCTAACAGGAGATTGAATGGTTCTGCAGAGGTTAGCAGACATAGATAGGTAAGTGATAGACAGTAAATTTCATAGACAATTCCTTCTATGGCCTCGCGACTCACCTTTGAGACTCACTTGCTTTCTTCC